>PVJO010015379.1:0-45174 GCA_004026905.1 Hystrix cristata
TATTTTCAGCAGGGTTAAATCTATTTTTAGATCTGATTGTAGAGATTTTAATTTCAATTAGTATAGCTGTATATCTAAATACTTAGTTCTCCTTCAGATATGGTTGGAACTTTTTGTGTTTTATTGTTCACTGCTTGTAATTTCAAGTTGATTTTATGTATTTAAACGTAATAATCATAGTTTCTATTTTGTGTCTGATAAGCACAACAAACTTTTTATCATTTCTTCTGCTTTGTGAACTTTTCTCCCTGATTATCTCACTCACTGGCTTTCTTTCCTTTTGCACTTGGGTTATTTGTTTACTGTTAGCTACTTATTTGCCTTGGAAAATAATTTGTGGCAATTCTTTGAAGCCTAGGATGAAATGTGTTCCTATAGAGAACATTTGTCTTCACCTGTGCCAGGCATCCATTGGGATCATAACTTAAATCTTTATGGACCACTATGCAATATGAGCAGCTCATCCATGTCAAGGCCAGCTGTGATTGATTCTTCTCAAGGATGGTATTTCCATCACCATTCTTACCTACCCTGGTGCTCTGTTCAGCATCATGACAAATTTCCTCAAAGTCTCTTGGTCCTCTAGGAGTATTGGCAGGAGTGGGATTTCTATTTCTGGCTAACTGTTGTGTTGAGGTTGTAGCCCTCTGAACTGCCACTTTATGGGCTTCTAAATCCTGCAAAGCTGTGAAAACCAAAGCTCAATTTTATTAGATTCGATGTATGCTCAGGTCTAAAGTGACTGAAGTGCATGTTATGGTTTAGATCTAAAATGTCCCCCAAATTTTCATGTGTTCAGAAGTGGGGCTTTCAGAAGGTGATTGGATCATGGGGGCATTATACTCATCAGTGGATTAGTCTATTGACGAGTTTACAGCTGAATGTGCTGTTAGGAGGCAGGGCCTGGTTGGAGGAGGTAGGTCACTGAGGGTGTGACCTAACACATGTATTCTTATCCTCAGCTCCTCCTTTCTTCCCCACTCTGTTTTCTGGCTGCCATGGGGTGAGTAGCTGTTCTCCACCATACCCTTCAACTATGCTGTTTCTACCTTGGAGCCAGCCAGCCATGGACTGAACTCATTGAAACTGTGAGCCAAATACACCTCTCCTCATTTACATTGTGAAGGTGTAGGTATTTTGTCCCAGTGAGCGGAAAGTAACTAGTATAGCTTTCCACTTGTGTCTTTGCATTGCTACCTTCACTCAGGTTTTGGCTTGAGAATTTCATACTTTTGTTATCTCTTTAATGCTTTTAAGAATATAGTGCTTAAAATATTCTTCATGTTTAGTGTGTCAATGTTTTTGAGAGTATTAATCTAACTGTATTCCTGAATCAGAAATCTAAATATATACTTTCCACATATTTAGTGCTCTCATCAATGTATGTATGTATTTGTGTATATATATATAATAAAACATTTTTATTATAAAAATTTTTAGTATTCAGAAAAGTTGAAAGAGTTTCACAGTGAACAATTACATACTCATCATCTAGATTCCACCATCAACATTTTACTATATTTGATTCATCATATAGCTATCCCTCTCTCCATCTATTCATGTCTTATTTTTATGTATTTCAAAATAAGTTGCAAATACAGTACATTTTCCTCTGAACATCAATTGTTTTGTATGCTTATTAATTCAGTTATATTTTTCATTTCTATAATTTATATTTGGTTTTTTAATCTACTTGGGCATTTAAAAAATTCATCACTGCACATATATTTAGATTTTCTTTTATTTTTTAAAGCATATTATACTTAATTACTTTATGACCTGTATATTATTTCCAAGAACTGATGTCTTTGGCGTTGTTGTCTGCTTGTTTCTGTTGGTTCTCAGTTTAAGCCTGCGCCCTTTATATTTTATAATTTGTTAAATGTAAGCTGCTCATTTTCCCTAGAACATATTGCGGGAGATAGTTTCCTCCATAGAAGATTTTTATTTACTTCTGCAAAGTGTCTTAGAGAACCGATAATCTGAGATCATTTTAAACTAAATTCTTGCCTTGAGGTTTTTCAGACCACCCAGGTAGTATGTTAGCCTGCAGACTGATATCAGATCAGGCTTGAGGTTGTGAATTCTCTTGGGAGTATTCCTTCTCACCTAATCAACACCAAGGTTCTAGCTTGGCAATTTCCCTGGTGAATATTGGGAGTGGGTTGGTTGTAGGTTTACTTCTGATTCATCCTCATACTGATGATACAGCTCTTTGGTGTCCTAGGATTATGGAAAGATGAGTCTCTCTTCAGATTCCCTTCCTGGAGTGATTGCAGGACGGTGTCCCATGTCCCCATTCCACATGATGTCATGAAAACCGATGCCAAAGTTTGCCCACTTTGGCAGTGTTTCCAAAGCAAAAGTCTGCTTCAGCATTCTGCTTACTGCCCACTTTCCCATCCCCACTTTAGTGCTTGGCTTGCTAATGCCTCAATTTCTTGCCATTTCATCAGTAGTTTAAAAAGTAACAAAAATAATATTTCAGTTTTCACTTTTAGATTATTTCAGCAATAAAGTCAAAATGGAAGTCTGTACAATAAAACCTTGGATTGTGAAAACTTGCTCTGCAAGTGTTCTGCAATACAAGCAAACATTTCTAATAAATTTTAACTAGATAAACGAGCGATGTCTTGCTATATGAGTAGTATGTGACACTGAACATCACATGATCACAACTAAGCCAATGCTTTTCCTCCTCCTCCTTCCTCTCTCTCTCTCTGTGGGACTGTGGGTGATCATCTCTCAACAGCAAGAGGTTATGGAGGAGATCTCATCTGCAAAGGAGGAGGAGAAAAGGCAGAGGAAACTCTCACTTCAAATAAGATTAGGGAGATGTGTAAAATGTGGGAAACAGTGCAAAATTTTGTAGAAAAGCACCACCCAAAAAAGGGTGTTCCTTTTCAAAAGGATGCAAAAGCAAGTGTCATTGGATAGATTCCTTATTAAAGTTGCATGAAAAGAAAAAAATTTCATTCACCCAATAGATAGTAGTGATTCTATTAGTGAAAGTCATCCTACACAATAACCCTTCTCTCCCATGTCTCCCTCACATCAGCCATGAAGGTTTTCAAAGGTAAGTGCAGGTTAACTTGTTTATTTTTCATATATTTTAAAATTATTTTTTATTATATTACAGTATTGTAATCATTTTTAATATTTTTGGGCTATGGAACAAATCATCTGAGTTTCCATTATTTCTTATGGGGAAATTCACTTTAATATACAAGTATTTTGGATTGTAAGCATGTTTCCAGAACGAATTATGCTTGCAAACCAAAGTTTTATTGTATTTTTCTACATATCTGACATATGCCATACTTTTAAAGTGATCTAACAAATAGAAAGTCTACTAATTTTCAGTATGAAGTAATTCTCACTTGCTTTATTAAGAATTTCCTTAGTTAAACTCTTACATATTGTAAAACCTGATTATACAGGATTTTGAAAGCAAGAAGATGAGAAATAACATTCATAAAAGTTATTTTTTCTCTCTGGGTTTTCATTTAAGAAGATCTGCCTTTAGTCGAAGGTTTTATTAATGACACTGCTGTTGATATAACTATTGGCAGTAGCTATTTGTAGTAAAACTTATTTTATACTACACTTGTGATTAACTGCATGTTGAAACTTGTATGAATATATGAGCTGATGGAAATAAAGGTTAAATTAAAATCCTACTTGTCAGTGTTTAACATCAGCAGCAATAATTATTAGGATAGATTTTTATGGTGCTCATGTAGCCATAGCAAATATTGTAAACCCAGACTTACTGGAAAGGTCTAAGAAGGGTAGAATCTGAAAAAGATACAAACTTCAGACACAGGGGCCTGCATTGATCTGATTCTCTGATAACATATATGTGTCTTGGAATGCCAGTTGTCTGATGATGTGATATTGTTCCTATGTAAAATTCTTCTTCAAATAGTGGCTGGTAGTCAGATCTACGAGAAGGTGTGAAAGATCAAACAGAGGTGATTTGAATGGTTATTTTTTCATCCTTAGATCTCTCTGTCTTCCTTTGGTACCTGGAAGGTTGGCAACTTTGAAACGTAAGAATCACAAAATATATAGTATATAACCCAAGTATAAATGGTATAGTTTTGTAAAGGGATCTCATTTTTCCAGAAAAGGAGGTAGCTCTAAGACATTATCTTAGTCACCTTTCCTTTGCTGGACACTCACAATTTAAAGGGGAAGACATTTACTTTGCTTCATAGTTTCAGAGTTTTCAGACCATGGTCAGCTAGCTGTAAGGCAGAAACATCATGTTTGGAAGACGTGATGGTAGTGCATGGCAGGTAGGAAGCAGAAAGACAGGCAAAGAGAAGAAGGGCCAGCCAGAGACCAAATATAGTCCCTGAGGTCATGGCCCCATGACCCACCCATACACACACAGAGATGCTTTACTAATTTATTAGGCATCTCTCAAGCCAATCAAGTCGACAATCAAGATTAGTCATTACAGACACTAAAGATTAATCATTGAAATATATAATAATCCCTTACAACAGAAATACGTATAGACCATTTACCAAATCTTCTGACAGATAATGAACATTATGAACCCTCTATCTAAGGCCTTCCACAGATATTTGCAGTATCAAACATTCTGCCATAATCATAGGTTGTGTCCAAGCCTGTTTTCCAATGGTGTGTGAGGTACAGTGAAGGGTGTAGATGAGAGGACAAGCTCTTCAGATCATGGGAGAATGGCCAGCAAGGACAGCAGAAAGCTACACCCACCAGGGATCTGGAGGACAGGCAGTTGGCAGGGAGGAGCCCTCATCAGTGGTGAGATAATTCCCGCTACCTCCATCACTTGCCATGTTCTCACCTAAGTGTCCTTAGGAAGGTGTGAGGACCACAGCTGTAGCTTCTTTGTCATGGTGTAAATAATGGCTTCCTGTCATCAGTGAAATGCTCCCTTTCATGCCAATTCTTCAGTCACACAGAGGCCACACATGACAGTTTTCTAAAGTCCCTTCTAGAGATCTTCTAGGCTTATATAAGTGACTGCGCATGATTTTTCCCCTTTGTTTCCATTTTTCCTTAAGGTAGAATTGCCTGCGTTCTACTTTGTTCAGCATCTCGTATTTTCCATTTAATGCTATATCTTAGAAATCATATACATGTACCAATTCCACACAGGAATGTAAACATTATGTACTGCAAAGATGTACTAATAAAAAAAATTAGAGGCTGGGGATTTAGCTCAGTGGTTAGAGTGCTTGCCTACCAAACACAAGGCCCTGAGTTCGACCCCTGGCACACACACACACACACACACACAAAATAGAAATCATTCTCATGATTTTTCACAACTGTATAGTATCCCAGTGTGTGGATAAACAAAGGCAAATGTTCATATGTGAACTTTTTTTTTTTTTAACATTTTATTGAACGTGCAATCTCAGAGAAGCAAAAGTGAAGGGGAAACGGGTATGGAGCAAAGAAGGAGGGAGAGCGGATAGATGAAGGTGTGCTACTGAACTGACCACTGCTCAACTAATTAATTACAGATATTACAGACTTTTGCATCTTACAGTACATCTGAGATAAAGGTCATTTATCTCCTGGTTCTCTTCTGTCTCCTGGACACCTATGGTCAAAATCTAGTTCAACAGAAATTAACTACATCACACTTCCGGGTATAAAGAATAATGTGAGCTCCCTCACAAGCTACTGGAGAATTAGATGCTATATCCTGTGTCATGAAGTGGTGTTTCTGAGTCCAAAAGTGTTGAGAGGTAGCAGCAGGAGGACAAAGCACTCACAGTCACTGCAGGATACAAGAGAACACACAGAGAGGTGCTGGCTACAATCCTGAGCCAAAAACCCAAAGCTGCGTCTGGGAGGACCACACAAAAAAAGTATACAGGGCCTGGCTCACTAATCACAGCCTCTGAGCCTTGAGGCGCAGCCCTTCAGTAGCAATGGCTGCAACTGACCTCGATCCCCCAGCTTCGTCTTCCAGGCCACTAAAGCAACTACTGATAGTCATACTTTCACTGTAAAACGTCCTCTATCATTTCATACATTTCTCACGAATTTGATTATGGAATTTGTCCATTTAGGGAGGCCTCAGAGCTTCCCAGGGTAACATTCCAGCCCCTTAGTAAATTGTAATAAGGTTGGGTAAACATAATTTGCATTTTAGTGACCTCTGGAAATGAACAAAGTTCACCAAAATGTTAGTGCACAGCTGGAAGGATAGTACCTCTCTGGGCATTCAAAAGCAAAAGGGAAGGCCAAAGGTGAAGGCAGCACTGTGCCAACAGAATGGTATAATCTGGCTACCGGCTGTCCCCTGGTGGTCAGGACACATCAGTGCAGCTTTTCTAACCACTTTAAAAGTATGTAATTTGTGGGGTTTATGGGAACTGAACATTTATCTTTCTAAAATTTTAGTTAAGTCATGCTAAGGGGCAGAAATAATCAAGAAAATAAGTTATGCAATTAATGGGAGCAATGGGAAAAGAAAATAAGGCAAGCACATTTTAAAACACTTCAACCATAAACATACAAAAGCAATTGTTAAATGGAACATTTGTTTGAACTTGCAGAACTCTTGAGAAATTGAGAATTCTGATGAAGTATAGTACGTGATCCATCTGAAATAGAGCCATGCTTTGTGTACATTTTTTATATCATTATCAAGGAGATTTGCTCTTACTTCTTGTAACAGTGGGTGAAATGCTGTTAAATCAATAAGTACTTCTTGGCAGCATTTTCTCTATAATTTCATTGCAGCTACTAAAAAATGTTAATTTTAAACACATAAAGGCAACAGAGGAATACTTTGATTCTAAGCTATTTACATTCTTCTTATGGTATTTAATGTAGATTTCATTACACATCTGTGTTCACCTATGTGTGTACAAATGCTTAACTGTATGCTCTGGGCCTATCCATTTAAAACACTTTTCATTCTGTATAAATAATGTCTCGCTCTGACAATATGTCCTTAAACTATGGAGTACTGGAAACACCAGCAACACATTTAGCCAAGCAAAAATGTTAATACTTGTTTTTATCAGACATCTGCGAGAGTGTGGCTTGCCATCTGAGAATTTCTTCTTAAAGAGGCTGGTGACTCCAGACCAACCACTGCAATCCTAGGAAAAATTAAAGCACAAACCAAGAAAGGACAAAAGACAGATTATTGAGATATACACGCTTCAAAAGTATTATCTGCCTGTGGTGGACTAACATGGTCAGCTTGAGCAGGAACGCCCAGCTGGACTGAGCTGGTGTGGTTCTGGGTGTAGAAGATCCACCTGAGGATTGTCGCCGACACAACATAAAGGAAAAGGGGAGCAGAAGATAGTTGCAGGCTGTTTCCCGCGAGAAGCTGTGTTGCGGCTCGTTCTCCCAAAGGGGACTCTGCCATTCTCGTCAAAGAAGAAACTCGAGGCCTTGCTGTTCTCAAGGATGGCTGCTGTTTGCTTCGGGGGAGCTCTAGTCTTCATCTCTGCTGTGAGCATCGCATCTGGCTCCAGTAAAGATTTCTTCAGCCATCATCTGCAGACGCGGACATACACGGGACAGTGCTGTGGGCTCCCAGCCCTTGATTGGATCTTTTTGGGTCTCCAGTGCATAGACAGACATTCGGCACTCTTCCTGCATTTGGCTTGTGTGTGAATGTTGTAACTTGTAAATGTCCTGTATTAAATCTGCTCTTTTGCAAACCACTGGCTCTAGAAAGGTAATTAATACACTGCCTTGTCATTAGTTCTAATTATTCTCTGGGTTCTCTGATTTAAAATATTTTATATACTGTGACAGATATAGATCTGCCCATTTAATTTGAGTAACAGCACTCTGTTTGATAAATTTTTTTTAAATTCGTTTTACATTGATTGTATGCCTGTGCCAGACTCCATACAACATGTTAGATTGTGCTGTTTTCTGAAGACTTCCTGAATTTGCATTTCAATAGTTTAAAGACATTACTTTCTATTATTCTAGAACTATAGTTGCTTAATAAATTCTTTGCTAAATTCCCAATGAAGAGCTCCCTATATATTTCTTTTTTTTTTTTTTAATCATGAAGCATCTTGTGGAACATCCCTCAGAGCATCCTTCACTATTTTGTCTTGGAATCCACTCTTTCTCCCACTGGGTGAAGTGTTTTATTAAGTGTCAATTTGTAAAGTGCTCTCTGGGATTATTGGCTGCAAGATAATAGGAATGGAAACATATTTCATTGCCTTTTCTGTCAAAATAAAATTAGAAAGCACATTATATATCATCCTATATATAGCAAGAGTGGATGAAAATTCCAGTGAGTGACCTAGAGACTCCATTATACAGTTGACCATAGAGGGTCTTAGCTCGATAGTTGTGGTCTCCAAGGTTTGATGCCTTCTTCTATTGTCATTTAGTATAACAGTAGTTATTATAGGTGTGTATTTATAACTACATGTACATTATATGCATGCATATATAAATGTTTGGTTTAAAACCTACTCCTCAGAATCAGAGAGAGACTTAGCATTTTTCCTCCTACCTGGTTTTTCTCGTCCAGCTTCTTAAGCGTAATTTCTCCTGTAATTTCTTTCCCTTGTAGGGGCAGTGCTGGGGCTTGGACTTGGGACATTATACACTCTAAGCACACAATTTACCACTAAGCTGCACTCCCCAGGTCTTCCCTTGTTTGTATATGAGTGCATCCAGACTTTCTATATGCATTTACAAGCAAATATGATACAGATTTTTTTGTATTTTATTCATTTTATACACAAAAGCTAGCCTACTACATATACTATTCTGTAGTATATGTAAACTTTGTGTTTTTCTCTCTAGTTCATAGAAACCATCCTTATTCTTTTTTATAACTGTAATATTCCATTGTTCTAATATGTGGATAAACCATAATTCATATAATCAGCCTCCTTTTGAGGAAAATGTATGTGCTTTCTAATCTTTTATTACTACTGCAATAATCTGTACATCATCATTTTGCCAGTGTGCATATATACTTTAGGACAGATTTCTAGAAATGGAAATGGGAGGACAACTGATCAATGCATTTCGATCAATGTAATTTTGATATTGACAGTTTACCCTTTGTAAGGTCTGTACCAACTGATTCCCACCCACAATGTGCTGCTTCTATATGATATTTTCAGTATCCTTCTGGAGAAAGAATCCATTTTGATCATTTCTTGTTTCCTATCTATAAACACTCATTCACTGAGCAAATATTGACTTAGTGCCAACTATGCTGCAAGCCTTCCTTTTAGGCCCCAGAAACATAGCAATGAAAAAAGCAGACATAAATCCCTTTTATAACATTTGTCTTGTGAGACAGAAAAAATGGATAACAAAGAATGGGCATGGAATATTCTTTCCTGACATTTAAAGGCAGCGTCACCAACTCAGATGCCATGCCAGCACCATAAATACACAAGGGTCAGGTGTGAGTGATGAAAGGGAGTGTGGAGAACTGGGTAATGCTGGAGACCACAGGCTCTTGGAAAGACTGTAGTCAGTACTATTAGGTCATATGGAGAGAAAAGGCCCATGTTGATAGGTCTTCCTAATGTTCAAGAAAAATCAGAAATCTAGATTTTTGTGTGATGTTTTCCCTTTTTTTTCTTTTGGTGCTGGGGATAGAACTCAGAGCCTTGCGTTTACAAGGCAAGCACTCTAACCACTGAGCTAAATCCCCAGCCCAGTGTTTTCACATTTTAAATGCTGGAAACTAATTAAAAATTTTTAGAACACTTTGAGGACAAGTTATTTTTTCATAGGCATAGACAAGTTGATGCTACAATCTGTATGGGAAAATAAACATGCAAGAATACCTCAAAAAATAAAGCTATTTTTGGGATTGGAGACCAGTCCTATTACACATTGAAACATATTATAAAGCCTCTATAGTTAAAACAATGCGGTACTGGTGCATGGATAGACAGAGCCCAGCAGAACAAAATCAGAAGTCTAGATATTGACCTAAGTATGTACGGGTAATTAACTCACAATAAAGATAGTTTGTGTGTGTGTGTGTGTGTTTTATTTTGTGCTTTTTCTTTTGTTTTTTGTCTGTTTCTTTCGTTTTTTGCAGTACTTGGGATTGAACCTGAGGCCTTCAGACTGAACTGCATCCTCAGCCTTTTTAAATTTTAATTGAATTATTTTATTCTTTTTTTTTTTTTGGTTTTCTGAGACATGGTCTTGCTATGTAGTACAGGCTGGCCTTGAACTCACTATATAGCCCAGGCTAGGTTCAAACTTGCAGTGATCCTCCTGCCTCGGCCTCCCGAGTGCTGGGATCACAGGGTTGCACCACTGCACCGGGCTTAAAGATAGCATCTTAAATCATTAAAGCAAAGACTGACTTTTTAACAAACGGCTGGGACAACAGGCAGCCATGGCACAAAGATAAAGCCACATCCTTGTCTCACAAGACAGAATAAATGGAGCAAAGTCTCCCTCCCTGTTTCTTACCATCTCTTTTTTATTTTGCTTTAAAGTATTTATATTTTGGGTCACTCATATTAGATAAATCATTCAATATTAACCTTCTGTGTCTGGTTTATTTCACCTACTATTATGGTAGACTCTGTGGGGTCGGGAAGGGGGAGGGGAAGAAGTAAAAATGACCAAAATGTGACATGTATATATGTACGAATCCCCCAAGACGAATGTAATTACTATGCATCACAAACAGATACTAATAAAATTAGTGATAGGTGGCCACTAAAGAGTGGAGCAATTCCTGCGCTCTGCTTATCCATGTGAGTCCTGGACGAGGGACTGTGCGATGACCAGCTTGCAACGCCCCCTGCAAATCCAGGAGCTATTCTCTTCCCGCCTAACATCCTCATTTTGCCCATGATTTTCATTCTTTGACTTCATGAGACCACAAGCTTGGTTTGTACAGAATTAACTCTTCTGTGCAAGAAATGAGAAATAATATTTACATGCATCTGTTATTTGTACAGAACAAAACCAAAACAAAACACGGGAAAGACACACCAAAAACTGAGCCTGGCAATCTAAAGTGGAGGGCAGAAGGAGGGCAGAGAGGATGGTGACGGGGCTAGGAACGAGGCACAAAGGGCCGTGACAGTTCTCTGAGAATAACTTTCAGTGCAGTTCTCACTTTTGGAACCATGTTAGTGTTCCATTAACCACAAAAAAAACAGTAAAATAGGGAAAAAAACAATAAAATAAGACATAAACAGCAAAAAATGACTCTGAGTTAGGTCTGGAGGAACTAACTCAAGTAATATATGAATAAAGTATTTTGACAACTGGCAAAGAGAACTGTGAACATATATTGAACTTTATTTACTGGATTTTTTTGTTTCTTTGCTTTAATAGAATGGTTTAGCAATTCCGAAGCTAAGATTGAGTACATATATAAATAATATATTCTGGATAATGGGAGTTCCAGTTTCTCACTATCAGAGAAGGGAGTTATAAAGAAGGTAAGAGGGGAGGATATAATGAGTCCTGTGGTATTATGAATTTGAGGTGTCATTATAAACTCATGGTTTTAGTAGGTTGAATATAGATGATTGATACAGGAAGATAAATTGACACAGATAGATAGATAAATTTCTATATCTGTGTCCACAAAGTGAGCCTAGCACAGTGATGGTGAACCCTTCAGAGCTTCCGAAGATAGTGAACAGCCAGCTGCAGTGTACATGCAATAGGTTTGCCACCACTGGCCTAGGATCAATGACACTGCAGTAGGAATGAGCACATCTAGTATCCAAATCTTGATTTCTAAATACTAGTCTCCACTAAAAAGAACCTGGCTCCTTTGGAGAGATAAATGATTCTAGGGCTGGTACAAGGAAAGTATAGTATGAACCTAGGACATCTTGCTATACCAGAGAGAAAGGAAGAGTTCAAAAGAGAATGAGGATGTCCCAAAAGTACATAAAAACCAGCTTGATCAAACTTCCTGACCACACTGGGAAAACTGATAACAGTAATGGATTGAGTCAAGAATCGTCAACAGGTACTGAAACTAGAGTGTAAATGACTGCTGAGAGTAGGGTCTCAAAGTATTGCCTCACACACACACACATACACACACACACACACAAAAGGAAAAAATACAAAGGGACAAAATTTGCATTAGAAAAACCTCAGAGACATTGCTTTACTCAAATGATCGAAGTTAACCTCACTAACAATGCTGCAAAACAACACACGTTCCTTCTCAGAGGCTACCATGTCACTTGCAGAATTTTCTTCCTAAAAATGCACAACCTAAATCTAATAATGAGGAAACAGCAAACAATCCATACTATAGAGTATTCTACAAAATAACTGGCCTGTATGCTTCAAAACTAGCAAGATCATGAGAAAGAAAAAATGAAAGAGAAACTCCATTAACAGTAAAGGAAACCAAAGAAAAATGACAACAACCTTAAATTGGACCCTTGGCCCAAAAAAGTAAATTTTCTCTTTTGCTATAAAGAAAAGAATAGGTCAGTTGGTAAAATGAGAATAAAGGGTATAGTTTAGATAGTAACAGTGTATCAATTTTAATTTCCTGATTTGATCATTACATTGTGGTTATATAGGAGACTATTCTTGTTTTTAGGAAAATATAGTGTTTTAGGGTAAGTGTGCAAATTACTCTCGAATAATTCAAATAATTTGAGGGAATAAAAAGTTAATATTTGGGAAATCTAATTAAAGCATTTGTAAGAATAAGAATACTTTATTTTTACAATGTTTCTGAAGTCTGTAATTACTTTCTTTTTAAAAGGAGCTAGGAGTGTGGCTTAGGGTGGCATAGCACTTACCTAGCAGGATATTTATATGGTCTCAAAGTACTACTCCCAATTCTTACAAAATGCCTTTCATTTTCCCTGAGGTCCTACATGAAAACCCTAGTACTGCAAGGAAATAAGTAACAAACAAACAGCAATGTTGACATTCTGAGAGTCTGCGTTATACAAACAAAAACAAAAAACAAGAACAACAAATCATGTTTGCTACCAGCGCGGGCTGCTGGGCTGGATTCACTGTGGGTTGCCGTTCCTGGTTTCAACCTGTTTTTCTCAACTTGATTTTGAGTGAACTTTTGCTGATAACAACAGTTGCTAGTGTATGCTCTGCTGCATCTGGAACTTTTAAACTGGCTTAGAGCCAGTGAGGAAGCAGAGACCTGTCATATAAATAATCAATTAGACAATAAAGCAGTTAAAATCTGAAGGCAGCCACAGTCCTCAGGGATGAAAAAGAGCGGCTGTGGTCCAGACAGTCTTCCCCCGCGGAAGGCCTGCATTTCATTAGCTGCCTTGGAGCAGTGTGAGTAGTCTGGCCTCCTGGTTTCTGGTCTCACCCATACACAGAGCTACAGGGGTAGCTCATAATCTTTCAGAGCTCCACTGTTGAAGAAAAATATGTCCGTATAAATAATAGGAAAAAAGAAACTTTAAAGTGAATGAAGAAAGTTATGAAGGAAGGAAAGTGGATCTCAATACTGGTAAAAGAAATGTTGTTCTTGGCATATTGAGTCTTTCTGAGTAGGAAGAAAAAACCGAGTGTGTAGTGGGGCCTCCTCCAGGGGCCTTGGACAGCACATGGGATGCTCACACCTGAGAGTGCAGCCCAGTCTGCCAGAGCTGTTAAATCATGTTACCTCACCCTTCCCAGCCCACGACTGCTCTTTCCTGTTTACTAGCAAGTCCAAAGGCCCAGGGGAGCACAGACCAGGAGACCAAATTCAAAGAAGGAGGCACACTTAGGATCTGCATCTTGCGGGGCAGGAAAGTTACTCAAGGTGAAAAGCAAGGACCAGCATCTTGGCAGAGGGAAAGACAGATGAGCAAAGAAGGAGAAGCATGATAGATGTAACTTTGAACCTATGTGTTAATCTTCTGCCATCTTTTTTTCAGATCGAAGGAAACCATCCAATAGACACACAGTGGGTTTTGCTTCCTGGGGACATGGAGGCCCAGTGAGCACAGATCGAGTAGATTCTGGGTTTCAGGGTTCACTATCCAGAATGTATAAAAAGTGCCCATCTCAGCCCTTCGCCATGAGCTATTTACCCCAGATAAATACATCTCCATTCAACCTGGTTTTATTATTATATTTAACTCAAAATAATTTTCTAGATTTTTGATAATGCAATCTCTTCTCCAAATAAATCAAGTGCAATCCTTTTCCAAGTCATCCTACTTTGAGAACAGTGTACAGTAGTAGGAGCTTAGAGTTGAGCTTTGGAAACTCTACCAGCCAGAGATCTACCTGTAATCTTGAGCAACTTCTCCCTGGACAGAAAGGAGCCCCAGACACAAGGGCAGTCATTGCCATCTCAGCTTCACACTCGAGCTGTGGGCCTGAGCAAGCCACTCCACTTCACTAAGTCTGTAAAATGGCACTGTTCATTTCTGAATCACAGAGCGGTCATGAAGACTGAGTCCATGATGGGGTTTTACACACCTCTAGATACCTTAGGACCTATCCAAAACAGAGGGGAGAGCATCTTCTCTACACCTCAGGAAATACCTCCTTCCTCACAGCTGATTAGACCAGGGCTGAATGGGCCCCTCTGTCATTCGTGATGCAAGAGAAGAAAGCAAGATCAGTCTGATGTGCTGTAGGTGTTTTCTTCCTTCTGTCCCATCTAATGAGGTTGAAAGACCACCTCTGAATTTTAAATGATCAGATTTCTCGGAATGTTGCACTGGGAGACAGCACAGGAGAGAAACAGGTCTGGCTCCTGGTCCGTGTCCTGCTGCCCCTCTCCCTGACATGTGAGCCCATGCTCACGAATGTGGACCCCCTTCTAGCAGATATGTTCAAGCTGCAGCCTCCCCCGCCCCATCCCCAAAATAGCTTCCCTTTGGTCAGTCCACACTGAAGGTATGGTCTACACTCAAGAAACAGATTCAGCAAAAGAGATTCGTGTGTTGCAGAAGGGGGTTCAGAGCTGTTTGGATAGGACCATCTAGGGTCCTGCATGCCCAAAGCATGTACTATAACAGGGTGAGTGCACAGACTCCGAGCAGTCACCTCTCCTTCTGTCCTGCAAATTGCTCATCTAATGGAGAAGGGGACAGCAGGACAAGGACTTGAGTGAGGTCCTCGAAAGCACCAAGCCCAGGACAAGAGCCCTTCTTGCTCAGATCTAGGGATAATCCAGGGACAGAATTGGATATCTGATTTGTAAACAGCCTAACCATTGCCTGGCCAGCAAACTATGATGGTGGCCTGGCACAAAGAGCTCTGCCCAGAGAGGATGACAGTGAAGAGTAGACTATAGTTTCCAAAAGCAGCTATCACATTTCCATTCACATATTCTTCCATCACCTTGCCTTGCCCTTTGAAGAGGTAGAGTCTATTTTTCCTCCCCCTCGAACACAGCTAGCATTTTGTGATTGCCTTGCCGAAAAAAAATGCAGACGTGACACTTAGTAACATCTGATATTTGATTATAAAACATGATATGGTTTCCACTGAGGACCCTTGCTCAGAGAACATCCATCCTTGCAACATTCATCTACCACCATGCCATGAGGAAAGCTAGGAGAAATGATTGTTTAAAATATAGGTTACGGTGAGGCCCACTTATCAGGATAAGGCTCCCGTTGAAAAGATAGTTTCTTACACACATGAGTCCTGGGGAAGCATCAGGATTGGTGAGGAAGATGGAGAGCATGGCAAGAGCCTTATTGTACTTTCCAAGCAAAGCAATAGGTGAGGGAGGGTATGCAGATTCAAGGCCAACTAGTTTAAATCATTGCAGTGGGCTCTGGGGTTTATGGGTGGTCTTTAATTATCTGAGGTGACCAGGGCAGAGGAACAGTGGCTCCAGAGTGTAGTAGCAGCTTGACAAAGAAGGTGGTTCCTGTGTGGCTCTGGATTAGCTTGTCGGCATATGAAAGTCACCCTCACAGGTGACTTATTTGCTATCCCTAGGAATCAGCCCTGTTATGGGCAGCTCTCCAAGGTCAGGAGGACTGCAAGATGTCAAAACATCAGAGAATAGAAAATAAAAGGCATGACTACTACAATCAGTTTTGGGTTTCCCAGTCAATAGCCCAAAGGCCTCAGCCAACAGCCAGCATCAACTAGGACAGTTGAGAAAGTGAGTCTGCAGATGACTCCAGTACCCAGCCTTTACCAAGTGAAGCAGAGATGTGCTGCCCATGCCAAGCCCTGCCCAAGCTGCAGACTTGTAAGCATATAAATAATTTTACTCTTTCTTAAAGCACTAAGCTTTAGGATGATTTTTTTTTTTACACAACCATAACTTGAAAAACAGTAATGAATTAAACCACCCTCCCCCAATTTAAACTGCAACTTAAAAAACTTAGTGAGTTTTTAACAGGAGGAAAGACCCAAAGAGAAGGTGCAATGGAAGATGCACCTTTGTCACATTTATGACAATTTGTGAGGAGTAACAAGAGTTCCAGGCTAGAGTGGCCCTGGCTGTGGATGATCAGCTTCCTGAGCTCAGCTGTGGGACCCAGTCATCCTGAAGACCACCAGGTGGTAAGTTTCTCCATGGCTTGAGCTAGGTACCTGTGAGGCCCTGGATGGGCATAGACCCCTTCTCCAGAACCCTCACACTGCTTCTTCTCTTGGGATCACCATTCCCTCCAGCCTGGGAGACTATCACCTTTGGGTACCTATGCTGCCCAGAGCTTGGTGTACAGCAGGGAGGAGACTGAGGGCCAACCATTCTCTCTCACTGCTCTTACAAAGAACCATCAGGGACTCAAAGCCACATAAATGTTAAAGGGCTTTGGGAACTCTCAAAATCTAGTAAAATCGACATAGAATGGTTTAATGGTTCCAGAATATCCAAGAATCTTTCCCCAAGGAACTTTTGTTTTTTAGTATATGTTAGGGATACATAATCAATCTATTCATCATGGGGGATTGGCACATATATGTATCACATCTTGAGCCTTTTTACTTCTCCTCCTCTTCTCTACCTTTGTCACCCTGTCCCCAGATTGCCTCACCATCCCCACAAAGTCTAACTCTCTGTTTCTTGTCATCTCTTTTATTTTGCTCTTTAAATTACTTACACTTTGAGCTTCTCATATAAGAGAAACCACGCAATATTTACCTTGTGTGTCTGATTTACTTCACTTAGCGTTATGATCTTGAGAAGCATCCATTTTCCTACAAATGACTCAAATTTATCTTTTTATGGCTGAGTAATACTCCATTTGTGCATATATGCCACATTTTCTTTGTTCATTCATCTGTTATTGGGGAGATAGGCTGCTTCCAAGATTTAACTATTAAGAATTGTGCTTCTATAAATGGGGGTATGCACACAATATGGTAATATGATGTTTTTCACTCTTTTTGGAAGATACCAGGAGAGCTACAGCTAGGTTATACAGAAATTTCTATTTTTAGTTTTTTGAGGAATATGCATACTAATTTCCATAGTGGTCATACTAGTTTACATTCCCACCAACAACGTAAAAGTTTCCTTTTTCCCCACAACTTTGCCAGCCTTTGTTGTTTTTTGTTCTTCATAACAGCCTTTCCTTTTGCAGTAAGATGGAATCTCAGTGTTGTTTTGATTTGTGTTTCTTTAACAGCCAAAGATGCGGAACATTTTTTCAAATACCTATTAGTCATTTGTACTTCCTCTTTTAGGAATATCCAGAAATTCTACTTCCTTGGTCCCATCTCCAAGAACAGAGCAGGACAGGTGCCCTCTTCTGTTTAGATTCATTCCAGAGGCTTCTGGGCAACAGAGTACTATGTGTATGATCCTCCCAGGAGAAGCAAGGCCCAGAGACAGGAAGCTGCTTGTCCATTGACAAATAACTTGACACAGCAAGGACAAAGAGAGGACTCAGCTCTGGGTCCCTAAGTGTCTCCTTCTCTACTCACTCCAGCTGGCACTTGGGTAAGGATCACAGGGAGGAGCCACTATGGCATCATAAGATCAGAATCAGACTGGGTAGGCGGCGACAGTTCACTGGGATTGAGAGCCCTGTCTAAGAGTTGAGTTTAGCATATATGGTGGGGTGAATAGTGTGTACAAAGGGACCTGGCTGTGTTTTAGGGTAATTAAAGAAGGGTGTGTGCATGTGTAAGAGATAAAGTGAAAGCAGGCAGGCAGGAAGAGGGATTTCCCCAGAGGCCCAGCCCTCTCCCGCTCCAGTCCTGTGGGGAAGTCCCTGAGAAAAGCAGAAACTGACTGTAAAAGCTTCCTTGCTCTCATTTGTGGTTATGCACATAAGAAAGGCTCAAAGAACCTGTCCAAAACTGAGAGGGTAGGAGGCCGGGTTCTAGGGCAGGTGAAGGGTAGTGTGGTGCTGGTCAGTACTGACACATGGCGGGGCCACATGCAGAAAGGTACAGGCGGCTCCAATGTGAAAACTAGCCTGGGAACATAGCCTTGTTATGTGTGCTGCCTTGTGTTCTGACATGTACACGAGCCTGTGTACAAATAAGCATGCAGCTGCATGTGTCAAGATGTGAGTCTGTGACCAGACCTGCCTGACCAGAGCCCTGCCTTGGGGATGGCGCCAGTGCAGGTGGTGCCACAGGCAGCCTCCTGTCAAAGCTGATGCCATAAATGACTCGAGAAAGAAGGCGTTAAAGAGACGATCCATATGGGAACTAGAAGTGTGAGGAGCTCACTGGCTCCAGTCACCAAATCAACTCGAGACTCTCTGCCCTTTCAGGAGCCAAAGTCACTCCTGGGCTGAGAGTACCCAGGGCCTCCCCACAATGCCCCAGGGGCTATTCCCTCGTAACAGGGCTTCAAGACGGGGCATGTCCTCTTCTCACCCAGGGCTCTCAGGGAGCCAACGGTCGTGTTCTCTTTTTGTACCCAAGTTCTCGATGTATAGCAGGTCTGGAATTTTTGAGGCAGTAGAGAAGACCGATGGGTATTCTTTTCCAGGGTGCCTTCTTGAACCCTGGAAATGTTTAATCTCAAGCCCAGGGCCACAAAGTCTATCTCAGATCAGCAGGTATCTATCAAATTCGTCAAATACTTCTTGACCATTAACTTTATAGCCAATGTCTTTTTTTCCCCTCTCTGTTCTCAGGAGTCCTCAATAGGTGGCCTTTTCTCCTTCAACAGTGGCCACCACTATTCCTTTTCAACTTCCTTCTCCAAGATTGGCTTCCAAGTGGGACACATCACTCCAGTTCCCCCACTCTCTACTAGCTACCAACAAGCACATAGACCCTCACATCCCCAAGGGATTTTCTTTAAACACCTTGGGAAAACTGAACAGAAGTGAAAACCATGACAGTTGGGTGGAGTGAGAGACACAAATGACCCACTCTGGCTCTGGTACCCACCGAAGAGCTGGCAGGTAGAGAGAGGCCTTCCACATCCTGCAGGCTATGAAAAGGACCTCACAATATGGTGGCCACCAGGGGGCAGGCTACACTTGCTGGAGGACCACTGACCCATTCATTGTGAGCCTTATTTTTGGAAGCAAATGGTCAGTATGTGGGAAGGATGTGATGTACAGGTCCTACCTGGACACAAGTAGACAGCATCTCTGGGGATGAAGGCAGTGGGAGAAGATGAGTAGGAAGCTCCAAGTATGAGTGGACACTGGCACTTGATTGGAAGAATCCATATGTGATAGGAGGTAGTAGAGAAGGATCTTGATATGGGTAGGGAAGGCAAGGGAAAGGATCAGGATATTGAAGGAGCAGAAGTGTTGAGGGCAGAAGGATGAGCTGTTGGGGGAGGGGTCCCTATGGTATAATGTCCTGGTGTATGTTAGAGTGGGAAGATAAGGTATCTTGAGGTATAAGACAATTCTGGTTTTCCTAACACCTTGTTCAGCTGGAGTTCATGTCCTCCTATGGATCACCACCTCCTTGCTTCAGGTATGATGCTCCCAGACCATTCTAGTCTGGCACATAACCATGCTGTTTTACATAAGCTAACAGAGTCCCCAGGACTTTTAAGCTGGTTTGAGATTTCACTCCAAGCTACAGTTCTGCACTAGTTTCTTAAGTGGTACCTGTTCCTAGCTCAAGAAATCATCAGTGGCTCCAGATTAACCACATGATAAACTCTAAACTTAACCTGGCCTTAAGGACTCCAACCTTTTCCTCCATCACTGTGTCCGACTGTTTCTTGATACAGCCTTCTCAGTGGCCACTAGATGGAAAAGTGCTCTCACCCAGAAAATTGAAGCCTCTGAAAAATGACTATTAACATCATCTCCTCTCTGGATTGCCAGAAAAATAAATGTGCTCTACTTTGCTCTTCTGTCTAATCATTTCTCTGCCTTCTCCATTAGACTATGGGCCCCTTTGGGTGCTTTATAAACTGCATTTGACCCAACCGGGCACATGGAAGGCATGTGATGCATACTTGGTGTGGGTGTGGCTTGGCCTGCCTGGGCTAGAACAGGCAGCTTTGGAGCGCGCTGCAGACGCTGGGCCTGATGCCCAGCAGGAGAGAAGGGCTGCTGCCTGGAGAAACCTCATCCAGGTCCCAAGGTGACCCCAAGAGAGAGATCTGTGGGCGGGCTCCAGTGTATATCCATTTGACTAACCACCAGGAACCTCTGGCCTGATTCTACTTCCCACCTTTTCTAAAGATCAGTTACCCTCAGACCCAGCTGCAGAAAGAAAGAATTGGGAAAACTGAACCACGGACCTGTGAAGCCAGAATAAGAAAAAGACAGAGACGGAGAGACAGAGTAGCAGACACACACACAAGTGAGAAGAAACAAAGCAGACCAAGAAACAGCTTGGAGGAGAGATTCAAAGATGGAGAGTAGTCAGGGGCAGGTTGGGAGTGCCTAATCCAGACAGCAACTCCGAGGGCCTTCAACTTTCTACTTGGGAACACAAACCAGAAACTGGGAGACCATTTTCTTCTGGCCTATCTCTCATTACTCAAATACAACTACCAGACAAGAACTGCCATTTCTTTTTCTGAAATGTGTCTAAAGTATGTTCAGCCCTCTCCATCCCCATTACTGCCATCATCTCTTTTCTCTAGCAATGCAACATCTTCTGTGAGTTTCCCTGCCCCCTGTACCGCCCTTATCCGTTCTGTTAGTCAAAAAGACTTTTCTAAACACACATCTGATTGTGTCATTTCCATATTCCCTTTTCTTAAATAAAACTCTGATGTGTATCTTGGTTTATGAGGCTTTACTTCATCCAAGCCCTATCTATCATCAGATCCCACTACTGTAACCCTTGATCTCAATGCCCAGTGCTCCTCACTCAGGGGCAACCCGTTCCTATCCTCACCATTAGTACACCCAGAGTAGTTTTATCCCCATCATCCACCCATCCCTTCTCATACTGCAGCTTTACTCCAGCACTTTACTGGACTCCAAGCCAGGCTGCCCTCACCATTACATTCCATCTTCCTGTCTACTCCCATTTGTGATCAGATCCCTCTGTCCCTGGCACCCCAATCACTGCCATCTCACTCTATATAGCACTTTTCTTCCTAGGGTCATGGTGTTTCCTTTATTTTCCATTAAGGAATTATATTTAAATAAAAATTAAGTTAAAGAAAAATTAAACCTGTCATTGTACAGGTGGTACAAGAACACTGTATGATGGGATTCTATAGAACATAAATTCTACCAGCATTTTGGTGCTCTTCTCAAATCCCCTTGGTTCCTCTTTACTGTTTCAGGGTCAGTCTCTCTCTCTCTCTGTGGCTTGGTGGGTGTTGTCCAACAATGACTGCCACCTGCCCTCAGGTCCCTGGGACCCACTTAAACTATCAGAAAGCTGGAAAGTGCCTGGAGGCTGTAAAGGCCCATAGGGACAGCCCTTAGTCATGACTGTGTGTCAGTCCTCTGGCTTGTGTGAGAATAATAGCTCAACTCCTTAATCTTCATTTTGGACAATGTTGAGATTCCCAGTGTTTAGAATATAACTTAGTATACAGAAAGTATGCAAAAAATATTTGTTGAGTGAACAAATATAGCCAGTTATCAATCCTATCCTTTGAAATTTATAGAGTTTTTGTCATGCTTAGGCCTTTCCCATGCAAGATCAAAACACATTTACCAAGTTTGTTCCGATACATTTATTTTTTATATTTAATTACTTGCTTCATCTTGAATATGCTGTAAGAATTAAGGTACAGATATATTTTCTCCTCGTGGCTAATCAGGTGTTCCAACAATTTTTGCATCTTTCATTTGTAAAACCAAGATACTGTGTTATCTAACCCTTTGAGTGAGTTATTATGCAATCATTTATAGTGATAGTTATGATTATGTCACCACGTGGAAAAATGCTAATCTTATCATTTTAAATGTTTTTTACAGCAGTATAAAAATTTAGTCAACCTATGGGCAAGGACAAGGGGAAATGGAGGAAAATAAAGACTGATGTAAGGATAGGATAGGGATATGGATGTTTTTCTTTGATATTTACTAATATTTATAAAATAAATAACAAAATGAAAATTTAAAGTAACAGTATATGGAATGGAATAGGACTTAAAAGATAGCAAGCTGTCTTCCTGCTAAGTCTGAGACAAAGACTTTGGTGAAGGTAGGAGTTTTTTTGGAGGTAATCTCAGGACAATGAAGATGGTGGAGGATTCAAGAAAGGAAAATTCTTACCGGGGAGAACCCTGGGGAGTAACTGCTACAGAAAAGGCCAAATAGAAAAGTTTCCACAAATGAAAATCCCTTCCTGTGGACTCATACAGAGTGTTGAGTTCTTTCCAATGCTTAGTTAGGTGAACAGACCTGGAAGTACCTTACTCAGCACCACTCCCAAAGGAATCTAGGCTTTAACCTTGTGATTCGGTGACTCCAAATGCTCCCTTGTCTTGTTCTGGCTAAAGCAGCAGAACACTGATTTCTGTGGTTATCCATATCCCCAGGCCCTCCCCAAACAGTTATCTCTGGAAGATCTTCCTCTGACCTCTTAGAAGTCAGGGGTGTTTTTCAAGTGAATTCAGAGAATGTCTGAGATCACCAGGTCCCAGGCCAGCCACATTTCTCATAACAAATGAGAAGAGCATTCAAAGCCAGACAAGGTGAGTCCTGAGCACCTTCGGGCCCTAATTGCACTTGTACTTGGAAAGATTAGAGGTCATGCCCTGGAGCTCGCCTTCCTAACCACAAGTGCACTTCACCTTTTATGGCTATCCCATATGCTATTCACTGGGTCTCTACGATGGCCTTAAAAGAGCAGCTTCTCTTGAGTGAGCATACCTCAAGGGCGGCTGGGACCAGTGCACCCCCTAAAACTCACGCACAGTGCCAGGATGCCACCTGAAGTCTTGGATTTGAGGGCAAAACGGTCTCCTCTTGCCTAACAACTAACTACCTTTTATAGCAGCTCCGCTGAGGTGCTTTCCCACCTGCCTCAGCCACAAGAGCCCTGTCCCAGGGCTGTCCCCCACACAGGGCCGGATCCTCAAGCATAGCCCCGTGAGTTCTTCGCTGACCACCAGAGGCGCTTCTGAAAGTATTTAAAACTCTGGAGAGGCTCACGGGTCCGCCAGTGGGCATACAACACGTCTGCATTCAGCTCCAAGCTCCAGTGAACGAAAACTGAGAAAGACCCTATGGGCCTCGCCTCCTGGAAGCCACAGGGCGCGGCCAGGATAGGCCCTTGCAGCCCAAAGCGCGGTCGCAAACTTGCGGGCGGAGACCAAACGCTCCCCGCCAGGGGGGTCACTCAGCCCCGCCCACTCACGTCACACCCCGCAGGCCCTCTCAAGCCTTCTTGATTGGTAGAGAGCGCGCAGAGCGCCCCCCGTCCTACGGCCCCGCCTCGCCCACGGGCTGCCTAGGCTGCGAGCGTGGCCTGCAAGTTGGGACGCGAAGGCCCCGGGCGCCCTAGGGCTCAGGCTCTGAGACTGAGGGGGCGCGTCCCCGTCATGCCCACGCGCAAGCCGTCGCCCCAAGTATGGCAGTGGCCGGCTGCCCCGCACACGGAGTTCTTGCCCTGCGCGGCCGACACAGGCCCCCTTCCTCTCCTCGGCCCTCGACTGGCCCCTGGCCGCAGGGTACCCGGAAATGCCCGTTGCCCGGGCTCCCCTCGGCGTCGGCTACCCACAGGCCAGGACTCGGTCCTCGAGGACACGCAGACTCTGGGCCCGAACGCTGACGCGGGGTCCACCGATCCTGACCTGCAGCCCCAGCAGGCCCACTCCACGGACCTGTCCGCCGCGTCCTACCGAACCTTCCCCAGCGCCGGCCCGGACCTCTCCGCCGGCCGCCCGGGTGTGAGGCCCACACTGTGCTCCCCGCGACCACGCACGTGGCTCCTCCGTCCCACGCCAGGACGCCCCTCACCCCCCCGGGACGCTCCCGCACGTCCACCGCCGACTGCTGCCTCTTCCGATCTCCGCCCGGGCCCCTCGGCCCACCCTCCAGTCCCGGACCCCTTCACTTCCACCCCTCAGCACCTCGGACGCCTCCGGCAAACGAGCCCTGCACCCCACCCATCTGCCCCAGGCCCCACCCCCCTCCCCCCGCCCCCCACTCACCGTCTTCGTCCCGGCCCCGCGCCCTTCTCCCCCCGGGCAGGCAGCGCTGGCGGCGGCGGCGGAGGCCGTTCCTCGGGCCCGGACACACCCACCCGCCCGCCCGCCCCGCTTCCCTCCCTTCCTCCCTCCTTCCCTCCCTCTCTCCCGCCCGCGCTCTTCGCTCGCTCCTTCCCTCGCGCCGCCCGCCAGCTCCCGCTTCCCGCGGCGCCGGGCCTCCCGCCCCGTCTCCCGGTGCGCGGCTCTCCCGGGCGCGGCTCCGGGGTTCATGGTGACGAGGCGCTGGCCGCTCGAGCCCAGCGGCGGCGGCGGCGGCGGCGGCGGGAGCTGGGGCGCGGGCCCCGGCAGCCTCTCGGAGAGCGTGGGGCCGGGCGGCGGGCGCGCCCAGGCGGCGGCTGCGAGCGCCCCCCCGCGCCGCGCCCCCGCGCGCCCCCCGCGCCGCGCCCCCGCGCGCCTGGCTTGCGGGGGGTCGGGCCTACGGGCGGCCGCCGCGCCGCGCACCCATGGACGGCCCGGCTATCATCACCCAGGTGACCAACCCCAAGGAGGACGAGGGCCGGGCGTCTGGCGCCAGTGAAAAAGGTGAGGGGCGCGGGCTGCTGAGGCGGGCGGGTGTGTGTGTGTGTGTGTGTGTGTGTGCCCCCCGCGCTGCCGGAGTTGGCTGTGTGTTCTGGCACGGACCTGGGGGAGGGGTGCACCCGGCCTGGAGGGTGCGTGGGTGTGGGTGCGCCTGAAGGAAAGCCTGGAAATGTGCGTGTGCTGGTTGAGCTAGGGTGAGTGTACATGCGCCGGCAGAGAAAGAAGTTGTGATCAATCGATCCTGCGTGTGTGTGTGTGTGTGTGTGTGTGTGTGTATGTGTATACATGCGGGCGCGGGCTCCCCTGGTAGTTTTTTGGGGGCACCTGACAGAGCGATTGTAAGGGTGTATGGGTGCCCCTAACAGAGATTGTGGATTTGCTGTACTGTGCATCTGACAGGTTGTGAATTCGCGCACTTACATGTTGTGTGTGCACACACCGACAGATCGTAAGGCTATGCGTGCACCTAACAGAGAGAAAGTGAGTGCACGTTTTCCTGACAGCTTGAGAGTTTGTGTACGTACCTTATGTGGAGGTCTGTGTATGCCCGATTGAGAGGTCCTGGAGTGTGTGTGCAAGGAGCGTGAGCTGCAGAGGCTGCGTGTGTGTTCACTCCTAACAGAGTTTGTATGTGTATTCGCGTTTATGTGCCTGTACCATCCGGCTGGCAGACTGAATGTGTTGTGTCCTTCCACTGTGAGGGGGTATGTAAATATTCACACAGTGAGGTTGTGTGTACATCTGCGTTCCTAACCATGAACCTGTGTTCATGCAGATGTGTGTGCCTGCCTTGTACCAGACAGTGGGGGCATGTGTCTGGGTATATTTAGTTGGCTGTGCGAGCTCTAGAATGCATGTGGGAAGGAGGGACAGTGCTGAGCCATCCCTTCTTCCTTTTGGGCTCTCGTCCCAGGGCCACCAGTCTATTGGAGGACTTACAGGCTTGTCCAGTCCTCAGCCCCTTTAGAATGCAGCTCTAACAGGCACTTGAAGAGCCCTTAGGGTGCCAGGAATGTCCCCTCCCAGAGAGAGCACTGTGCTGCTGTGCCTCATTTGGTTTTGGCATATTTTGGCCCCAGGCCCCCTCTTCTGTTTCATTTTTCTTTGTGTTTCTTACCACCTCCCCCAGATTAGTGTCCTCTCAGATGTCCTGCTTATTGTCCCTCTGGTGTCTTGAGGTTTGAACAAACTGTTTTGTAGGGCGAAGCAATCTGGCTTGTTTTGTTTGGTGACTAAAGCTTACCTCATTCACTTTCTGCCATGTGCCATGGAAACACCTGGACCCACCAGGACCCACCAGGACCCCAGTGCCCTCTCCAGGCCTGACCTGGCCACAGCAGACTTGGGAAAGGAGTCAGATTTCTTTCCCTGTGCTTCCATACTGGCTCTGCCAGTGATTGAGGTGTGCAGCCCTACTAGGAAGCTGGATGGGGGTGGGAGGAACACTCTACTGCCTTTCCCCAAGCAGGGATCCTTGAGCAAACCCACCAGGAAAATGGAAGGACTCACTAGAGTAACTGAGGATGGGGATTTGTCAACCATTTGTGCTCTGAATACTGTAAATGTTGTATACAACATCTGTAGACTGGTTTTCTTTTTATGTAACGTACGGAATTCAAACTCCCAGGCAGTTTTAAACTCCATATCTTCCAGGGGCCCAAGAGAGCAGCACTTCTGTGGTTTGCCCTTTCAGCCAATAGGGACTGTGAGTTCTTGGGGCCCTGGCTGGGCGTGTTCCCTCAAAAAGGGTTTGGTTGGAGGTGTCAAGGATGCTTGCTGCCTGTGCTTCTGTCAGAGGATTGCTTTGTGTGATGTTCTGCCAGAGAGAGTCCTTAGGTCTTGATTGTAGAGGTGTGGCATAGAACAGGGAAATGTTTGTCAGCACCTCAGCCCTCCTGCTGCCCCTGCTTGACTCTAGCAACAGGCACTTTGCCATATTTTCCTTTCCTCTAGCTGCTAAGATTTTTAAAGCAAAGAGACAGTCTATACAAAATTTGGATCATGTGTATACATATCCAAAGAGTGTCCTATTCAACTTCTTTACATTTCTTTTCATGACAATCTTTTAATCTCTTTAAAAGCCAGTTTTGTTTCCCAGTGTTATACTGATTGGCTGTTAACTGATTAGGGGAATTCTTTACTTGCTGTCCTGGGGTGGGGTGGCTACCTGGTAGGTTTTTCTTTCTGAAGCATTAAAATCCTACTCAGTTGAGTTTTTCACTTTAAAAAGTGAATATAATTTTGGTCATCTGTGGTGTGGCAATAAATTTCACAGTCAAATTTTGAAATAACTTCTTCAGATTAGTAAACCACCAAACATGTTCTGCAGTGTTGATGTTTCTAGTTTAAGTATGTTGATTTTTTTTCGGATAGCTGCAATATATTTTAGATAATTTTGAGTTGATGTAAACATTTAATCGTTTTGTTTTTGAATATCGAACGTGGAATCTTTGGAAAAGTTTTTGTGGTAGGAAAAAAATTATTGGTTTTAAATGTTTACTTTTGTCATTTATTCTGTAAAATAGGAATAATAGTGACCACCTCTAGGGCTTGCTGTGAAGGTTGAAAGTGATGATTTACATTGAGGATTGTGCCTGGCTCACCAGTGTGTCACTATTCTGTGAACCCTTTTTTGGGTGTACATTGACAAAGGAAATACAAAGCAGGGGCTGTGAGGTGAATCACTTGATATATTGCCATGTAGTATGCTCACTCAGAGGTGACTGTCACTGTCAGCCTAGCCTGTTATGTGAAGTTTAATTCTTACAGTTGCATTTGATTTGGTTGACAGTATAAAGATGCAGAAATTAATATCCTCATAAATTTAACTCCACCTACTTTGCTATCTGGAAATTTCTTCTTACAATCAATACGCAAAAGTCAAACAGTATAGTAGAAAAATAGACAAGAGCTATGAATAAGAAAGTTATGGAAGAGGAAATCTGAAAGGCCAAGGAATGTATGAAACAATGTTTTTCATTTCATACAAAACATTTTCATGTGTCAGCTTGGTTAAACATTTAAATAACTGACAATATTCAAGGTTGATACAGGCCAGGAACTGGGTACTCGTATTAGACTTTTGTGAGCAAATACAGCATATACAGATTTTTAAAGAGTAATTCACTAAGGAACCAGGAATGCATTTGGCTGCAAGTAACAGAAAAACTAGACTTACTGCAAATTAACCCAACAGGAGTTTATTCCTCTGCTATAATAAGCAATCTAGAGGTAATATGCTGCTAGCTTCAATTCAGCACCTTAATATCTGGGCCAGTGTCACAGTGATTCTTTTGGCCTTCCTTCATAATGTAACATGGCCACAAGCCGTCCAACACCACAGCTACCTTCAGGGCAGGAAAAAAAGACAGTGCCAGTCATATCTCTCCCTTTTACCTGGAAAAAAGAAAAATTCCTAGAGACTGCACAGAAAACTTTTGTTCATGTTAATTGGCTAGAACTGAGCAACATGGCTTCCCATATCTATGAGCAAGATGAGAAAAGTAAGTTTCTAGCATTTCCAGCCTTCCTTGGAGGAGGCAGCAAAAAAGATTAAAAATGACAGGGAACATGTGGGTATTGGTTCAACCAGTCCACAGTATTGGCTTTACCTTCAGAGCCTCACTTCTGCTCTTAAGTTTCTGTCCTAGAGCAGTAACCTCATTTGCACTCAAAGGAACATGTACAAGGATTTTCACTGATGGCTGTTTTGTTAGCCATGGAAAAAATTTGAACCATCCTGTGTCAGCAGCAAACATTCAGACTGGTACAACAGTTCTGCAGAATACTGTAAGAATGTTGAAAAGAATGAGTTAAATTAGATGTAAACATCTAAATTTCCAAGACCTTTTTGAAGAGAAAGTATTTGAAGAATGATATAAACAATGTGATCCTGTCTTTGTAAAAAAAAAAAAAAATCACACACAAATAAAACTGTACGTAAGTGTAGAAATACCAAAAAAAAAAAATCTAGAAGAAAAGTACTCAACTGACAACAGCTGATTATCTCTGGGGAGAGGACTGGGGTGGAAAGTGAGAGAACGTTACCTTTTTGTTTAAATATTAATAAAAATGTACTTGTCTTTTATAGATGAACTTTTTAGACTAAAAAAAGGAAATTTCTCATAGCTCTTTGGAGAGCAAGAAATAATTTGAGAAAATTGTTCAGTAACAGAACAAAACCGAGAAACCTCAATTGATAAGCAGTATTAGCAACAGTGTATCAGCAGTAGCTAAACAGTTAATTATTTTGTACCTATTTCCCTGAAGAGATTTCTGCAGGCAAGTTTATTTGCACAGATATTTTGGCCCAAGGTGATAGGTATGTTTTCCCCAAATGTTTGTAACACTTAACCTTAAGTCAGAAATATTTAACTTTGAGGTGCTAACGAAATTATAGAAAGAGAAGACTCTTGGAAGCAGTAATGATTTCAGATGAAAGCACAGATTTGAAGCAGGTTCAGTTTGATTCACTTTTTTAAATTAAACTTTTTATTTAGAGATAACTGTAGATTCACATGCAGTTATAAAAAATCACATGGAGATTTATCCCCTGTATCCAGTTTTCTCCAGTGGTAACATGTTAAAGAACTGCAGAATATATCACAATCAGGATGCTGATACTGACGTAGTCATGACATTAAAAAATTCCAGCAGCAGAAAGATCCCTCATATTGCCCTTTAAAGCCAAACCCACTTCCCTCCCATTGACACACCATCCTTAGCCCAGTGTCAACCATCAATAATCTGTTCTCCATTTCTAAATTTTGTCATTTTAGGAAAGTTATCTAACTTGAATCAACCAATATGTGCTAGTTGGATTTTTTTTTACCCCCTCAGCATGATTCTCTGGAGATTCTTCTAGGGCAGTGGTCGCAAATCTACAGTATGCTATCATTGAACAGAGGGCTGTTATCAAAAGCTTTGAAAGATTCACCATCACTGATCTAGGGTGTTGCTTGTATTAGTAGCTTTTATTTTCCGAATAGTTCAATGACATAGATACACAACAGTTTGCTTGACTATTCATCTTTTGAAGGACATCTGGATTATTTTTAGATTTTGGGTATTATGAGTAAAGATGCTATAAACATTCATTAGTGCAGTTGCTGGGTCATAGGGTATTGCATGTTTACTTGATTTAAGAAACTACCAAAATGTTTTCTTGACTAAGTAGACCATTTGCTGTCTGATAGCAATGTATGAGGGATCCAGTTTCTCCGCAGTCTCATTTTTGGTGTTGTCACATTTTTGGGGGGGTTTGCTGGGGATCGAATTCGGGGCTTTGTGGTTGCTAGGCAAGCACTCTACCACTGAGCTAAATCCATGAACCTGTCACTGTTTTTTTAATCATTCTGATAGGTGTGTAGTAGTAGCTCATTACAGTTTTAATTTGCATTTGCTTTACAGGTAATCATGTTGAACATCTTTTCCTGTGTTTGTTTTCCTTCTGAATATATTATTTGGTGAGATGGCCTTCATGTCATTCGTCCATGTTCTAACAAGATTTCTTGTCTTTTTTAAAGCTGTTTTGAGAATTTTTCACATATTCTAGATATTAATCCCTAGTTGGTATGTGGTTTGCAAACATTTCTCCTAGTTGATAACTTGTCTTTTTTTCTCTTCAGTGGTCTTTTGCAGAGCAAAAGCTTTTAAATTTGATCAGGTACAATTCATAAATTTTTCTTTTTATTAATTGTGCTTTTGGTATCAAGTCTAACAACTCTGCCTAGCACCAGGTTCCAAAGATTTACTTCTATATTTTCACCCAAACGTTTTATAATTTTACATTTAAGTTAAAAATCTATTCTGAGTCTGTTTTTTAAAAATAAGCTGTGAGAAGTTCAGTTCTTTCCCTTTGGGTGTTTAGTTGCTATCTCTGCATGAATTTCTTTAGCATCTGTCGCAAATGAGTTGGGTGTATTTGTGCGGGTCTGTTTGGAGGCTCATTCTGTCCCAGTGGTCTGTGTGTATGTCCTTCTTCCTATACTGTGCAGTCTCGTCTTGAAATAGGATAGACTGATCCCTCCAACTTTTGTTCTTTTTCTAAATTGTTTTAGCTGTTATAGTTCTGTTTCTTTTTCATGTACATTTTACAATAATGTTGTCTATAGCTTCAAAAACTCTTGCTGAGGTTTTGATAATTGAATCAAGCCTATAAATCAGTTTGGGGAAAAATGATGTCTTTACTACATTAAGTCTTCTAACGGTGAACACAGTATGTCTCTTCATTTGTTTATATTGTCTTGGACTCTGTCATCAGGATTGTTTGGTTTTTAGCAAATCCTATTAATGCTTTCTTAGATTTACATCTGAATGTTCTCTTTTTTAAAGCAATTATAAATTGTACTGCATTTTAAATTTTGATGTCCATTTGTGCTAGTATATAGAAATACAGTTGATTTTTATATACTTATACTCTGTGACTTTGTTAAGCTCACTTATTCTGAGGCTTTATGCAGGCAAACGCATCATCAAGAACACTTACATTTCTTCATTTCTTTTGTTGGGGGAGGTGCTGGTTATCGAACTCAGAGCCTTACACTTCTTAGGCAAGCCCTCTACCACTTGAGCTAAATCCTCAACCCCACACTTCTGATTTGTATGCCTTTTATTTATTTTTCTTGCTTTATTGCACTGTCGAAAACATCCAGCAGTATGTTGAAAAAGACTGATAAAAATAGAATCTTGTTCCAAATCTTAGGGGGAATGATTCAGTCTTTTAATATTAAGTGTAAATGTCAGCTGTAAGTTTATCTGGTTTGGTATCAGCTTCATAAAATAAGTGGGAAATGATCCCTTTTCTTCTGTTTGCTGGAAGAGATTGTGTGGAATTGGTGCTAATTCTGTAGAGAGATCACCTGGGCCTGGCGATTTCTTTTTGGGGAAGTTTTAAAACTACAGATTCAATATTCTTAATTGTCATAGAGCTGTTCAGATAATCTCCTTTATATTGGGTGAGTTGAGCTACTTTTTGTTTCTCAAGATTTGTTCTATTTCATCTAAATTGTTGAATTTATGTTTATAGAGTTGTTCATAGTGTTGTTCACTCATCTTTTTGATGCATGCAGAATCTGTAGGGACAAGCACTTTGGCAAGTTTTGTCCTGCATCTTATTTTTTTTTTTTGCCAGAGATTTTTCAATTTTCTTGATCTTTTTCAGAGAACTAGCTCTTTTTATTGATGTTACTGCTTTTCTGTTTTCAGTTTTATTGATTTCTTTAATATCTTTACCTCCTGCTGCTTGGTTTGGTTCTAGTTTACTCTTTTTTTTAAAACCTGGATTCTTAGAAGGAAGCTCAGATGATTGGAAATTTTTCTTCTTTCCAAATATATGCATTTAGTGCTACAAATTTATCTCTTGGCATTGCCTTAGCTGTGTCCCACAAATTTTGATATATTGTATTTTCATTTTAATTTAGTTCAGTGTATTTTTGAAACAGTTTATTTTCAGAGCAGTTTTAAGTTTACAGCCAAACTGAGTAGAAAGTACAGTTCCATGTATTCCCTAACCCACAGATGCACCTCCCCATTGTCAATGTCCTGCACTAGAGTGGCACATTTATTAAAACTGATGAACCTCCTTTGATACATCATTATCACCCAACATGGAAAAGTATACATTAGGGTTCAGTGGTAGTGTACACTTTATGAGTTTAGACAAATGTATAAGGATAGGTAACCACCATCATAGTATAGAGAGTAATTTCACACCTCTAAAAATCCTCTGTGTTCCACTTATTTATCCTTTTTCTTACCCCCAACTCCAGGCAACCATTGGTCTTTTTACTGTCTCCATAGTTTCCAGAATGTCGTATAATTGGAATTATACAATATGTAGCCTTTCCAGATTAGCTTTCTTAACTTACGTGCATTTACATTTCCCCCACTTCTTTTCATGATTTGATAGCTCATTTCTTTTGAGTGCTGAACAATATCCATTATAAGGTTATACATCAGTTTATTTATTTATTCACATACTAAAAAGGACATCTTGGTTGCTTCTAAATTTTAACAAATGTGAATAAACCTGTTATAAACATCTGTATGTAAGTTGTTGTGCAGATACAAATTTTTACCTCATTTGGGTAAATACCAAGAGCCCAGTTGCTGGATTATATGGTAGGAGTATTTTGTTTAGTTATAGAAGAACTGGCAAACTATCTTCCAGAGTGGCTGTGACATCTTTAGTTTTCAGAAGTTTGGGTGTTATATGTTTTGGCATAGATTTCTTTGGTGTTATCCTTTTTCTGGCTCATTCAGCTTTTTGGGTTTATGTCTCTTGCCAAATTTGAAGGTTTTTCAGTTTTATTTCCTTGAGCATGTTTTTAGGCCCTACCCTTTCTCTTTTCCTTCTGAGATTCCAATGACACCCATGTTAGATCACTGTCCCACAGGATTGTCAATACTAACTGTTCTTTTCCTTTTTGTTCTTGCAGTTCTTTGTCTCTGTTGTTCGATTTGAGTCATTTTTATTGTTCTGTCATCAGGTTCATTGCTTTTTCTTTGTTTTCTCCATTTTGCTTGTTCCATTATTGAGCCCTTCCACTGAAATTTTTATTTCAGTTATTGTATTTTTTAGTTCTTGATTTTGAATTGTTTTAAACATACTCCTAATTGCTTAATAAAGTATTTTTATTATGGCTGCTTTAGTATAGCATCTCTGTTGTCTTGGTGTTGCTGTCTATTGATTATCCTTTTTCATTTGGTTTGTGATTTCCTGGTTCTTGGTATAGCAAGTGAATAACAATTGAAACTTGGACATTTTTGTATTATGGGATTCTAGATCTTATTTAAACCTTCTGTTTCGGTTGATCTTCTCCGACATAGCTCCAGCAGGGAAAGAGAAGCACTGCCTTGTTACTGTCAGATGGAGGCAGATGTCCAAGCTGCCTCTTGGACTCTCTTGACTTCCTGTTGGACAGGCAAGGGAATTTGGCTTCCTTGTGATTTCAGGTAAGCTACAGTGAGAGTGGTCTCATTACCACTAGGGATGGTGAAAGCCCTGGCTCTTCCCAGGCCCCTCTGACACCATCCCAATGGGAGATAAAGCACTATATTGGTGGATGGAGGTAGAAATCCGTACAAGCCATGTGGTCTCCACTTACACTGCTGGAAGGGGAGGGGACTTATTACCAGCCTGCAGGGATGAAAATGAAAGTTTGCTCTCTATTTGGTTTTCTTTGACACCATTCCATCAGGGACAGTGGGGTACCTCATTATACTCTGTTGAGGGTAGAATTCTTGGTACTTTTTAGGTGTTTGGTGGCATGGGTTGGGGTGGGCCCACAGATGTGTGTATATGTGTATATGTGTTTTGCTGTAGTAGAGCAGTTATTGTCTGAAAGATTTCAGTCTGCTGAACTGCCCCTTTTCTATCCTTTTAATAAGCTTTTGTTGGGACACTCATCTACAACTGTTAGTTTTCCCCATAGCCAGATTCTTCAGCTCTAAGTCATGAATCCATAAGGGAAAAAAACAATTCCAGGAAAGTCATCACCATATTGTTCTTCAAGCCCTGAGGTCCCTAGCTGATCTATCTTCTATTTTTCAGAATCTTCTTATATTTGTCCTACATATAATATCCAGGGTTTTTAGTTGTTCTTAGTGGGAAGAGTAAGAAGAAGTATGTATACTACATCTTCCTAGAAGCACAAGCCCCCTGATTAACTTTTAGACCTATCTAAATTAAATATTTTGAAGAAGACTAGAGTTTGAAAGTTGTTATTTTAAAGGCTTATTTTAATATTGTGCTAATGACCAATGTAAAAGTCAAATTCCATTAGTACTTTGAGAATCTTACTTGTCCCCTGAAAAGAGAAATGATTATGAATTCAGTGTGAAATCAAGTTTTATATCAGTAGAGCTTCAGTGTCAATTATTATTTAACCAGCCATAAAAGGAAGTATGCATTCATATACTTTGTCTTAACATCAAAATTTTAGCTTCAAGTTCATTAATATCCTAATTTAAATGCATTTTTTATCTACTGTTCTGTTTGATTGGCAAGTATGTTTAACCTCATAGCTCTCATTTTATTTCTCCATTAAGAAAGCATCTATTTAAGTAAGTAAAAATATCTTGAATTTACCAGACAGGGCTCGTTGACCAGTGATAGGAAAAATCAGCTTTTGGTCTACTGCCTGGGAAGGAGGTTTGTGGGCTCTAGAAACTTGCCCCAGGTTGCACTCTTAGAGCATCCCAGGTTGGGGAGGAACTTCATTAAGAATGGCAGGACCACGTTTTCAGAAGAGGCTACATAATTTCATGTCTAATTCCAAGGTAAATGGCTTTTAGTATTAAAAGGAAAAAGCCTTTAGGGAGGGGGCAGAGGAAAAAGATTATGTTCTCAGAGTACTAGTGGGTTCATGGGCCTTTCAGCCAGTAACTGGCAGAAGACAGTAAACAGCTGTAGTCAGAAATGGTTCCAGATACACACACACACACACACACACACACACACACATTTTCTGCTGGTTTTGCAGTTACATATGGATGGTACCAAGGCCAGCATCATCTAGCTCCTGAAAATGGAAATGAAGAAATTCCCTTGGGTACTAATAAAGGTGTACTGTACACTTTAGTTTGCACCACTGGGGACTGAACCTAGGGCCTTCACACTGAGTTACATCTCCTGCTCTTTTTTATTTTTTTTATTTATTTATTTTTTTTGGTGTGCTGGGGATGGAACTCAGGGCCTTACGCTGTTAGGCAAGTGCTCTACCATTGAGCTAAATCCCCAACCCCATTATAATGTATACTTTAGAATTTATTTTCCAGATCTTAAATTCTGACTCATCAGACTTTTTTTGGGTGGGGTGGGGTGCTAGGGATCGAACTCAGGGCCTTGTGCTTGCTAGGCAAGGATTCTACCACTTGAGCTAAATCCCCAAACCCCTCATCAGACTTTTAAAGTTCAAGATTTCTTAGTGACCTGTCTTTCTTTTTAAAGGTCTTCTTTAAATAATTCTTTCTTTATCCTTCAGCATATATCCTATTTTCAAAGAAATTAGATGCATATCTAGTGCTTTGTTTAAAACTAAATTAGGTAAATATTTGTCTTTATGCTATGAAATGACATCACATCATGGAGCAAAAGCTTGGGAACTGTTTGTAGCATTGGGTTGGGCTGCGAACATTTTTGTATTTGGAATCAGGACTGAAAACACTAGTGGTATAGTCCTCTGAAACCAGGGCCTAATAAACAGCGGTCTTTATGGGTGCTAAGAATTATGTAATTATGTAAGTAACAGCTCATGTTGATTCTGAGTAGCTGCTTTAAGTTAAAAACTGAAAGGTTTCTTTGTCATTAAAATTTTTATTAAGGCTGTTTGCCAAAATGTTCCAAAATCCTGGTACGAACTTGGCACATTTTAAAAATCGAAGAGAAGTGGCTTAACATCTGATGACTGCTGCTTTCTTACTTTTTAAAATTACTATTTAACCTAAGCTTTCAATGTTTCATGGTGTCTTGAAGAACAAATTGCACCACCTTCTCAACATGGCTTGAATAAATGTAGCCTCTTAGTACCAATAAGAATATTGTGCTTTAAATTCTTCTTTCTTTATATTCTGATCAACGCTTAGTTTTTATGCTTAGCATATCATAAATTTATTCTAAGTGTTTGGCTTACTTAAGTCAGGAACTATGGACTTCAGTTCTAAGGACTTTAGTCAGTACCATGTATTTTTCCCCCTTTTGAGGAAATGGCTGAAAATATTTATTTATGGTTTTGTTTCAACAGTGTATTTCATAGCAGTCATCAAACAAGTGTAAAACTTGCATTGCTGCTAATTCTTGTCTAATGTATAAGCACTTACTGGGGAGACGTTGTATCACTACCATAGACCTGATTTCTTTCTTTGAATATTTTTAAGCTTAATGTATTTATTGAGCTAGATATGCATAAAGTAAAAATCATTGTATTTGGTGTAACTCAGGGTTTTGAGATCTATCACAAACTCATATAACTGTGTGACCACCACCACAGTGGAAGTACTATTTCTGTCACACACACACACACACACACGCATGCACACACGCGCATGCCAGTATTCCCCGTAATGCTTCCATTTTGTATTCCCATCAGCCATTCAGCCAATCTGCATGTTTGGCAATACTTGGTATTGTCAGTTTTTCTTCTACTTTTTTATTTTATATTTTTTTATTTTAGCCATTCTAGTGGTGTTTAATAGTATCTTCCTGTGTCTTTATTTATACTCCTTAAACCTTTGGTGGCGCTAAGATTCTTTTTTTTTCTTTTTTTCTCCTGTTGGAGATGAGACCCAAGGCCTTACGCGTGTTAAGCGTGCACTCTACCACTGAGCTATATCCCAGGCCCCGACAGTGTTGATATTCTTTTTGTGTGCTTTTTTGTTATGCATACAACTTCTTTGGCAAAGTTAAAATTTGTCTTTAAGTTGGATTGTTTAGACTCTTTGTGAAGGTTTTCTACATAATTCTGGAAATTCTGGATATAAGTAATTTGTTAAATATGTGTTCTGGGAATATTATCTCCTGCTTTTTTATTCTCCTAGCAATTTTTTTTCCCAAAATTGTTTATTGTATACAAACACATAAGGTAAAATTTACAACCCTGTTTTTTAAGTGTACAGTTCATATTAAGTATATTCATATTCTTGTACTACCATCTCTACCATCCATCTCCAAAGGTCAATGGTACTGTAAAAAAGAAACTACCTATGAGCTAGTAATTCCCCATTTCCCCTTTACCCCAGTACATCTTACTTTCTGTCTCTATGAATTTATATACTCTAGCTACCTTATATATATAAGTAGAATCATATAATATTTGTCTTTTTGTGACTGGCTTATATCACTTAGCAGAGTGCCCTCAAGTTCATCCAGGTTGTAGCATGTCAGAATTTTCTTCCTTTTTAAAGCTGAATTATATTCCTTTGTATGTATATACCACATTTTGCTTATTATTCATTGATTGATGGACACTTGGATTGCTTCTGTGTTTTAGCTGTTGTGAATTACACTGCTATAAATCTGGTGTGTAACCATCTGAGTTCTGCTTTCAGTCTTTTGGATGGTATATATCTATATCTATCTATCTATCTATCTATCTATCTATCTATCTATCTATCCATCTATATATACACCCATAAGTAAAATTGTTGGACTATATGATGAGTCTAATGTGAAATGTTTTGGAGGATGTACATGCTGTTTTCCACAGCATTGCCACCAGCACTACACAAGGGTTCCTCGCTACACTTGTTACTTTATGGGTTTTTTGGAGGGGGGTTGCTGGGGATCAAACTCAGGGCTTTGTGCTTGCTAGGCAAGTGCTCTACCACAGAGGTAAATCCCCAACTCTTCTTTCTGGTTTGTTTTTGTTTTTGTTTTTGTTTTTTAATCATTCTAGGGCTAGGGATTTAGTTCAAGCAGTAAGGCCCTGAGTTTAATCCCTAGAACACCCCCCAATTAATCATTCTAAAAATAAATTACTAATCTTTCTAAGTTTGGTGAAGTCTAGTTTATCAGTTTTTCGTTGTATTTATAGTGTTGTATCTAGGTTATCTTTGCTAACCTAAGGTTACAAATACTTACCCCTGCATTTTCTTCTAGAAGGCTTTTGAGGGAGTGAAAGAAGGAGGTTACATTTATTCCATTTTGGATTAATTTTGGGGTAAGATGTGAGATATGGTTTGAGGTTTATTTGTTTGCATATGGATGTCCAATAGTTTCTGCACCATTTACTGAAGACCATCTTTCTTTGTTGTACTGCCTTTGAACTTCTATTAAAAAAATCAATTGACTCTATACAAATGTGAGTCTATTTATGAACTGTGTTCTTAAATTCTAATCACCTTTCTTAATGTGCAGGGGTGTTAAACTTAGTTTAGTACCAGCTTGCCTTCGAAAGTAACTTTTTGGTAAAGATTTAAGCAAAAGAGAAGGTAAAGAGAAGGTAAAGAGAAGAGAAGGTAAAGTCATTTTGTAACTTGTCAGAGCAGATTTACTTTTTATTTTGCAATGAGAGGAATTCTAAAAGGCAAAATTTAGAATTTAATCTATTCTTTTTTTCCCTTGTATGGGAATTGAACCCAGAGAGTGCTAAATTACATTTTCTAGTCCTGATGTTGTTGTTGTTGTTGTTGTTATCTTTATTACTGTTATTTTGAGACAGAGTCTCACTAAGTTACCCAGGATGTCCTCAAACTTACTATCCTCCCACCTTAGGCTTTTGAATAGCTGGCATTACAGGCATATGCCACTGTACCCAGTTCATCCATGCTTTATTTTAGGAATTTATCCAAGCAGATTTTGTGTGTCTTTTTTCAGGTTTACCATTGAGGTTAAGAATTTGTTCTAATCTTGAGTATCTGTCTACAAAAACTCAATACAAGGGTATAAGATGAGATAAATGAGCATTTGAGTTTAAATATAGTTATACAATAGTATAAAAATAGTGACTGTCTTGATAGAGTCTAAGAGGAGGAAGGAATCAAATATCACTGGAACAGACATAAATGTGCCAAAGCCCCAGCTCTGCAGAGAGGGCCTGGGCTCTTGAGGACACAGACACCATTCATACTCACCATTCACAGATGTCTGCAGAAAAAAGAAAGTGGTTACCCTGCCTGAAACAGAAGGGAGCAGCCACACTCATTCTATCAGTGGCATGAGTTCTCTTGCCATCAGGTAATTTAACATGTGAAACTTTCCTGAGAAAAGTTTCCTCATCCTGGAAGTATGATCACTTCCTATGGAGATGACAGTTCCGTTTGCTACCAACTTCAAGGCATCACTTAGAAAAGGATAGAGAGATGTTCAGAGATAATAAAGACCGGGCAAATGGCTAGTGTTATTTCCTACCTCTTTTTTGGGAGGTGGGGTGCCGGGAATTTGAACTCAGGGCCTTGTGCATAGCTAGGCATGCACTCTACCACTGAGCTAAATTCCCAACCCCTCTACCTGTATCTTGTTAGGGCCCTCATTCTGAACCAGTTCTTTTGCCATGTGGCTGCTAGAAGTGAATTTCTAAAGCACAGCTCTGATCATGCAGCTGTGACCCCAAAATAAAACCATGGAGTTCTATAACCTGTAGCCATTCACGGACTCGCTCAAAACTGCTTTTTCAGCCTCCACTCCAAGACTCTCCTTCTGTGTCATAATGAACTATAGTTGAGCCCAAATATGCCGTGCTGCTTCACTCTACTATGCATGTACTGGTTTCTCTTCCTGGAATACCTTTTCCTTATGTGCTTGGTGGCTCCTTAGTAATCCTCTAAGATCCAACTCATGTCACTTTCTTTTGACACCGCAGTGCCCTGTTTATGTAAGATACAGTAAGCAAAGCATATTATCTAAGGGCATGGGCTTGGGTTTGAATTCCAATTGCATGACTTACAAGTTACTCAATCTCTCTGAGCCTTGATTTCATAGTAGTAAATAGCTCACTTACTTATTATGAGGATTAAATTATATATAAAGGGCATTGCAAAGTAAGCATTTAATAAACACTTTCTATTTTTAAGCATCATTATTAATAATATTTCTAATTCATTTAATCAATAAGCACTTGTTGAGTACCACCATGGTGCTATTCAGTGGTACCAGATGCCTGGAATGCACATATGGATGAGACCTAGCCATTGTACTGAGTTGCTGAAGTACAGTGCCCTAAGAAAATAATTGTAAAGTGCCATTGAAGCTATCATTATGCCCACTGTGTGCCACATTATTTACATGTGTATTTCATTTCATCCTTCGGCCATTTTAAGATGTTGGTATTATTATCCACGTTACACAGTAGTGGAAACTGAATCACAGAAAGGTTACATGACTTGCCTGTGATGTAGCTGTGTACCTTCCAAATAGTAGAGCCAAAGAGTTAAACCTAGTCTGTCTGACTCCAGTGTTGAGAGGAAACTTGAGCAGTATCTGAACAATATCACAAGCCCTTTCAGATTTACATCTTGAAAAATAGTGCCTATATTTTTCTAAAAGATGATTCTCTTTGCTTCTGCCACAGGCAGCATATTTAACAGGATAAATTCTAAGGCTTGTCCTAGGTGACTGGCCATGTTTTCTTATAATGTGTCTTGTTCTGTTACTTATATAACAAATCCTGTTTTCTTGAGCCTTGCTATTCATTCTTGACATTCTTTATGTTCACTTATATACTATGAATCTGGAAACAAGAAAAGCTAGAATTTATAGTAAAATTCAGGAATCCAATAGCACATACCTTTAAAATTCTGGAAGAAGTGATAGGCCCTATTCTTACAATGCACACTATTTTTAGGTGTGTAACTAAAAAAAGTGGAATGTCAGAATGTTTTTAGAAAGTAAATTTGCTAGGGAGCCTCTTAAAGGTGATTGACTCCCATTATATTGATCAGAGTTCTTAGCTGCAAACCATGGAATCTACTTAGAAAAGAGTGTGTTGGAAGGTTTCAGACCCTCTGGTGTAGCCAAAGAATCACATTTGGCTGTTTTTAACAGCCAGGAAAAATGTTCACCTGTACCCTGAAACTATTATAGTGAAATATACTGCTGCCTCAGCCTGCTCATGATTCTACCTAGAAACAGGAAGTAAAATAATTTCATTATTAGAAATAAAAGAAGGCTAATTCTTATGGCCTATTTGATTCTCTTTAGAGATATGTTCTCTTGAGGAACTGGACTGAGATCTAGTTAGAAGAAATCATATAAAAATAAAATCCTACATAAATGGAGGCATATTCATTGAAATTAAAAGGAATAAACCATAGACACCTCTGTCAACATGGCTAAAACTAAAACATGTAAGTTCCATAGTAATGTATATGGTATGATATACAAATCGAGTTTGGAAACATGCAGAAATAGTTTCTGTATAGTGCAAGTGTGTCTTTAACATGTTGTTTTTATGAGAGAATTTCTTGAAATAAATATAGCATAGGACTTGCTAGAGCTAGGTGTTTGGGTAACCCAAATATACATACATATATATGTGTATATATATATATTTAAAATTTATTCTCTGTATTTTTCTGTATGTTTAAATTTTCTATGATCAAAAATACTAATCCTGGACTCTGGAGAAGATGGGTATTAGAGTAGATTTTTAAAAATGTTACCTCCTTTGGAAAAGGATGAATTCAGAAGAAGTAGTAAAAATACAGTTATCTGTTTTGTTGATTCTTCTTCCAGTAGGAGAGTTATCTAGGAAGATAGCCAAATGTTGGTAATTGAGCTCTCCAGAGGGGGTTCAAGTGATCCTCAGTGCTAGCTAAGACTGTGCAGGTATACAAACTGAAGCCACGTAAAAGCACAGTCTTAATATGTTTCTTTCAGGTGACCTTCCAGAGGATGTTGTGGGGGTTTGGTCTGGAGCCAGGTTGGCTTGGTGAGGAGTGCTAGCCATAAAATGGTTTAAAATGTTCTATTTACAAATGTGTAGGCAGATAATGTGGATATTATCAAAGGAAAGGTTTGCTTGATTTGCCAGTTCTATCCTATTATCATGGAATTTATATTGGGAATAGAGAAATTGCAATGTTTAGTCCTTTATATTAAGCAAAGTAAAATCATACTGGAAAGGGAACAAAGAAATGTGTAAAATGCAAAATGGAGAGGAGTCATCTTAAAAGAAATCCAGATGAAAGTGTTTGAAGGCCCATAGCATCCCTTGCACAGAAGCCCTCACTAAGGCTTTTGCTTGGTGGGATTTCTGTTTGGACTGGGGCTCTGGTTCCCCAGGGGTCAAGGTTGCCTCCAGCATTATTTCTTTAGGGCAACAATTTTTAACCTGAAATCTATAAGTGGTAAGAGTTTTAGAGTTTGACAGGGAGCCCAAGTGGTCATTTTACAGAATTGAGGAGTCCATGCACTTGGATAGAAAAAAAACATGTAATTTTTATTGATTTTTAACAGTAATTTAGCATTTTTTTCAATTATGAAGATAGGTACTTAGTCAATATAGTATTTGATAGTGCTAATGACTTTGTCATCATGTTCAAAAGAGATTGGCCTGTGGTTTTCCTTTCTTTAAATTGCCTTGTGGGGTTTTGGTATCAGGGTTATGCTGACTTCAAAAAGCGGATTGAAGAATTTTATTTTCTGGAAGAATTTTTAGATGGCAGTGTTCTTTGTTCCCTAAATATTTTGTAGAATACATTGGTGGAAGCCTTTGGGGCCTAGAGTTCCTTGTGGGAAAATTTTTCAGTATAGATTTAATTCATTTAGTGGATGCAAGACTGTCCATACATTCTATTTCTTCTTGTATATGTTTTGGCAAGTTTTTTCTCCCTAGGAATCTGTCCATTTCTGCATTTTCAGAGTAATGGGTGAAAGTTGTTCAAAATATGCTTTCTTTAATGTCTGTAGAATCTATCATTCTGTCTTCCTTTTCATCTGACATTTGATAAAAAAAACTGTAAACATTAACAAAAATCTCGGTTCTTAGGTTTGGGGAATGGTGACCACTAATGGGAGTCAAAATTAATACAACCTTCTAGAAGGCTGTTTATTACAACCTTTCTGGAAGACTGTTTTGCAGTATATATCAAATATGAAATGGTAGTATATTTTATCTAACAACCTCTTAAAGAATTTGTCATAAATAATCTCCTAGATGCAGAAGTATCTAACGTAGCTTTTTCTATAATAGAAAAAAAAAAGGAAACCAATCAACAGGGGACAAGGAAGTAATTATGTCGCTTGCACTCACTAGAATACCTTGTGTGTAGTTGCAAAATGTAACATTGACATGGAGAGTGGTAGGGGCACATTGATGGTTTTTAAAAGCAGGTTACAGAAGAGAATACATATTGCAATCTCTAGACTGTGTTGTTTTTTTTGTATGTGTATTTTGTTTTGTTTTGGATACAGGGTCTTGCTATGTAGTTCAGGCTGGTCTTGAACTTATTATATTGCCCAGGCTGGCCTCGAACTCACAGTGATCCTCCTGCCTCTGCCTTCTGGGTGCTGAGATTACAGGCATACACCACCAAGCCTGGCTTTGACTGTGTTAATACTTCTACATGTGAATGTATGCAGAGAGGATAATTCGTAAGCATGATCACCAAAATTCTAATAGCAGCTATCTCTGGGAAGTAAAGTGTTGCATAATAGTTTTCTTTTTGCTCTTCTGTATTTAAAATGTTTGCATGAGTATGCATCATTCCTACAAAAATAGCAAAACTTTCTAAACAGCTTGGCAGAAATAAGAAGAGAGAGTTGTAGGAGAGGGGAGTATCACAGAATTTTGTTGCCTCATAGGGAACAGCCATGGAAGGAAGGATTTTGAAGCTACAAGGAAAAAGGAATAATCATTTGAGTGAGACCCTTAGGAGGAAGCGAGGGCTGGGACTCAGCTTAGATGTCAGTCCTAAAAGGGCAGGATGCCATATCTTCCCAGAAAGGAGAAAAAGATGATTGAAGATATGGAGAAATTCAGAGTTGAAAGAAGAGGAAATGAGAGGGTTCATAACTCATGGTTTCCAATTTCTTGGTGAAGTCAGAGGTAAGATCATTTGCCAAGTGTAGGAACAGTGAGATTAGAACAGGGATGTTGAGCAAAGTGGTAAGGGTCTCCGATAGACTGACCGACAGTGTGAAAGAGCTTTCACGGGTTGTGGACACCTGAGCTGACCAGGTGACTTTACTGGAACTGTAAACCCTGCTTTTTTTTTGAGACAGGGTTATACTATATAGTACAGGCTGTTCTTGAACTTGCTAGGTAGCCCAGGCTAGCTTCAAACTCATGGCAATCCTCCTGCCTATCCTCCTGCCTCAGCCTCTGAGTAAACTCTGCATTTGTAAGGGAGCCTAACAGCATGGCTTGGCTGTTTTTCTCTAGAGGGTCTGCATAATTAGTTCTGGGTCAGGGAGAACACAGAACACTTAACAGAGCTTCCAAGGATGAGAGAATTTGGGATACTGATTGGGCAATTGATTAGCCTCAGAATTGAGGCTGCCTAGAAGTAGAGTAAATTAGAGTACCAGCTACTAGATATTTAGTTGGAACACGCATATCCAAGAAGCCAAAGGCTAGGAGTTCATGGTCAAAGTGGAGTTAGTTTTAGAGTTTGACATGTTAATAGTTTAGAAAGACATAAAGTCAGCCAGGAAGTAAAGAAACAATAATAGAAATTGGGAAGGTCAGAGGTTCCTGATCCTAGGAGGTTCTGTGGTTTTTCTTGTGCAT
>PVJO010015380.1:0-45202 GCA_004026905.1 Hystrix cristata
CCCCCTCTTCCCCCCCTTCCCCTCCCCTCCCTTCCATTCACCTACCCCTCCCTATTTGCGACAAGTGTAACTACACGTTACCATTTTTTCCCCTTTCATCTTACTTTTCTTTTAACCTTCTTCTTTATCCCCCTTTTCCCTATCAAGTTCTCTCTTTTGAATACTATCTCTCTTTTTTCTTTTTTAAACAAAATATCTATTCTACTCCTTTGTCCTTATTTACACTTATTGTTTCTCATGTCAGAGAAACAATTCGATGATGAATGGCTAAAAAAGATGTGGTATTTCTACACAATGGAGTACTACACCACCATAAAAAAGGATAAACTAGAGTCATTTGTTTATAAATGGATGTTCCTGGATAACATACTATTAAGTGAAATAAATCAGACACTTATTAGTACAAATAACCATTTTAAAATCAGTACCCGATCATCGATCTTGCTCAAAATCTGTCCAATTTTCAGAATAAACTGAAAATTTCTTTTTGAGGCCCTCAGAATACAACATAACCTAGTCACTTCCCTATTTTTCTAACCTCATCTCCTGACACGCCCAGTTCTCTATCTGCCACCGCCATTTGCCTGGAGTTACCCTATTTTTTTCTCTCAGGCACTTGTCCTCCTAGAAGCTGCCCTTACTCGGCTTACATTCAGGGAAGCTCTGCATTGGAGGCAGCTGGGTCACTTTGGCTGTGCCCTTTTCACACACTCTGTGGACCTACATCACTCCATTTCTGTACTCTATCAACTTTTCAGGCAACTGCTGTAGCCAACAAGTGATAGGCCAGATTGTTCTTCATAATACTTCAGCACACACATTCTTAAAGTGACCCGCCGGCCTCCAACGCAGAGCTTCCCACAGAAGCAGCACTCTCAGCCTGGCCCACTGACAAGGCGGGCTGTGCACTTTGCTCTGTCCAGTGGACTCTGCCCACTGGGAGGATTTCCCCCTCGTCACTGGGTTCCAAGGCGGCCCATGAGGGAGCCTGCAATTGTGCTGTTTCTTGTTTCCATCCACCACATAGAGCCAATGTATTCATGAACCAAATCAACTTTCTGTCCTTTCTTGATAATGGTCACAGGAGAACTCCTATGTGGCCAGAGGTGTGAAGTGAGGAAAACACAGAATGCAGTACAGTCATGACACGGAAGCCCCAGAAGGACGCTGACACTGGGATGGCCCTTCGGAATCTTCATCCTGGGTGAGGGGTCCCTCTCCACCTCTGCCTCCGGCAATCACTGCATGCGGGCTCTGCCAGGGAAGGGCATGACCTCAGGGAAGGAGGGCCTCTCCGACTATGGACAGCTCCCAGAAGGAATATGTCTGCACAAGTTGAAGGAATAAGTCCCATGGGGGATCTGGACAGAGGAACATGGCGGCTGCTCCTCAGTGACTCTCAAGATGTGGTTCCTAGAGCAGCAGCAGCGGCATCCCCGGAGAACTTGGCACAAACCACATAGTCAGGCCTCACCCCAGACTGACTGAGTTAGACACCCTACGGTGGGGCCCAGGTGTTCACGTGACTCTGACGAACGTTAGACTTTCTAGACCACCATACTGCACCCATGTTGGCAGTGTGCTCGCTTCGTTGGAACGCAGAGATTCACACACTGCTAATCAACATTGTGGTATCAGTTAGCTTACTTATTTCCCAGGCTAGATGAGAATATGTATACTATGGCTGTGACAGAGGCCTGTGTGCCCCAGCTACCCTTCCTCCAGCCAAGAATGTGCTCATCTCTTCTGCAATGCTGCTCCCAAAGGCGGACACTGACCTGCTGGAGCACCAGCCTGGGCTGCAGTCTGAAGCAAGGGGATGCAGGGTGAACAATCCATTTTCTTCCATGTGGGGACATCAGTGTTATTTGTCAAGCTGACTACTCCCACTCACCTCCCAGGCATCCCTAGAATCCACTGTATTTATCCAGACCTACTGCCAGAGGTTTGGCATGCTCACCGGGAGTGGACAAGCCTGTTCCTCACTGCCCTCAACCATCTCTGTCTGACTGGCTGCCAGCTTTTGAGACACACTCTTCGGCTGCTGATGAGTCCTGCGCTCCTTGGAACTCCAGCTTCTCTGCCAGCGTTCAAGGAAAGCCAGAGAGTCTGCCTGTTCAGGGTCTCGGAAGAATTAAGGAGCATAGAATTCCTTTTAGATTACTCATCCTCAGCCAGAGTAGAAAGCTGCCCACGTTATTTGCTTGTCTCTGAGACTTCTGGGGCTCAGGTTCAGGTTTTCTGTGGTCACGGCTGCCTTTCAAGTTCTCAGGTGCAGAATTTATGAGCTGAGTTCTGTTTTGGCTGACATTATGTGGAACAATCACTTAGGATTTCTTTCAAGTGAGGAATTATATTGTGATGTTTACACATCCCCAACAAAAGGCTTAAATTCAAGTGAAAGCCAAGTAAACAACAGAGCAAATTGCTTGACTAAACAGGATTTGGACCCCAGTGCAGTTAGGTTCAAACCCTCATTCTGTCACTTCCTAGCTGGTGAACATGGATAAGTTAATTACATTCTCAGTAAGACTGACGTGATGAGAAAGACCTTTGTGCCAAGATCACAGTTAAGGCTTTTGTATGATATTTGCAAGCTATGCTTGCTTCATATAATGTGTAGTATTCGTGGTTTTTTTGTTTGCTTTTTATTTTATTTTATTTTTTTGGTGCTGGGGATCAAACTCAAGGCCTTGTGCTTACAAGGCAAGCACTCTAACCACTGAGCTAAATCCCCAGCCAGTATTCATGCTCTTATGGAAAATGTACATTTAATCATGTTCTTTCTCATGTAGTATCTTATTTTAGTCTCACAATCACACGGTGTGATAAGATTTTAATGTTCTCATTTTAGAGATGAATTAACTAAAGTCAGAGCAGAGCGAATCATTTCCCATATTGCACAAACTTGGCAGAAATGGGAATGGTAACTGAGACTGGCTGAATTCTATTTGTGCCACCCTAACTGGAAAGTAGAGAAGACAAAAGCTTAATGTATGTAACAGAAGTTCCAGAAATACTTCCCAACTCTTCTCCGAGGTATCCTATATTCCTGTTTAGAATTAGTATCATTGTGGATAATGGTGGTATGCCACATCACTTTTTGAAGCTAATTGCCCTTTAATTAATAAATATTCTTGTCAAGATTTGCAGACTTACATGATATAATTATTTCCATGTAAAACCATCAAGGGCTGTTGAGAGACTCAAAAGACTTGAAAAATTAGAGATCCATCAAAAATGAAAATCAGACCATAACACCTTCGCTTAAGGTTGTGTAACTGAGTGGTTCTAAGCTGTACCCACAGATCACCCGAGGAATGACGCATAGTATCATTCTCCAACATCCTGATGCAACCAGTCTGATGAGACTTGGGCACAGGTTGATTTTTTGTTTTGTTTTGTTTTGTTTTTACCTTGGCCACATGCAACAGAATTACTTGGGATACTTATTAGAAATGCAGGCTCCAGGGTTGCACTTCAGTTCTAGTGAACCAAAATCTGAGAATCAAAGAATCTTCATTTTCTTCAAGTTCCCTAGGTGCTTCTCCAACTTTAGTGTGCATATAGATCAGCTTATTAAAATACATATTTTGCTGCCATGGCTGTAGGGAGGGGAGAGATTTTGTATTTTTAACAGACTCCCAGATTCTACCTAGGCTGATTGTCTGGGGGCTATGAGTAGTAAAATCCTAAATAATTCTAACATAAATGCATTTTTAAAATCCCCCGAGTTACTGAGAAGGATCGGAACTGCTTAGATTGGCATACAGAGTCCTCCGATAGTACTCAGTCCTTAGCTTGGCATACAGAACCTCTACATCATCATCTCCAGACACCATCACCTCTGACTTGTACTTTAGGCTGCATCAATAACATCTCCAACACATACACACACACTGCCCTTCATGCAAAGATATCAGCTTAGACACCGTCTCACACGACATCTGATCTCTGCCTCCTTTCTTATAACATCCTACACTTACCTAAATCCTATCGGTATTTTATTGAATTGCTGTTTATGGTTTTTTCTCTCTCCTTTTAAATATCAGTTCTGCAAGAATTGGGAAGAGGGTGATTTGAAGCATTCATCTTAGTAGCAACAACAGATAGCATAATAGGGAGTCAATAAATATTTTATTAAATTATGTGCAAAATACAAAGTTTATCAGTATAAAAATCAAAGAAAATCTTCCACCTTTTAAAGGTCCACCTCCCCCACTCCAATTTATGAAATTATTTCTGTCCAGTAAGAGGCACTTAAAAGATCCAGCAATCATCAGTAGTCTTTGCTATAGCCACTTAATTATTATCGAGCATTTCTATGAATCCTCTTAATGGTATTTTTTTCCCCAAATTGCTCTTACAGCCAATAATTTACTCCAAGAACATAAACCAACACTTAGAAGGCCCCTGTTGTCATTATTAATTCCAGCACCACTTTCTCACATTTCAAAAGAGGACATAAGCAGGCACTGGGCCTGGAGCAGGGGGCGGTTTCACGGACAGTTGAATGGGGAACATTGATCGGCACGGTGCTCTCTGGAGACGTCTTTTCAAGGTTACATGCAAACCGTGGAAGGGGCAGCAAAGGGCAGAGACAGTAACTTTGCTGCAGTGGTTTCATCCATCACATTCATAACCAGCAAATAGAGACCGATGAGGGAGCATGGCTGGCAAGGGCGGGCTGCTCACACTCTCTGGCTGTGTCCACTGCCTCCCACATCTTACTCCAAATATGCCCTCTAAGTTGTTTACCTTGGAAAGCAATATTGATACTTCCTGCCACTGACTTTTTCATTAAGTGCTTGGTTCCTTGGTACACATTCTTTGCTTAATTACTTTCCTGCATCTCCATCTAGTCTGAAATTGGGGGGATAATTTAGCATTGTAGAAATTCACTTCGATTCCAAGTCTCCCTCCATGCAGGTAGTATTTACTATGGCCTGAGTGTCTCCTTAAATTCCTTATTGAAATCCTAACCACCAGGGTGATGGTATTAAGAGGTGGAGACTTTGGGAAGGTGATCAGATCATGAGGGAACAAACTTCATGAATGGGATTAGTGCCCAAGGGAGGTTGTTTGCTTGTTCCATCAGGTGAGGACACAGGAAAAGGCACTATCTAGCAATCAGGAAGGGGGCCCTCTCTAGACATCCTCTCTCACGGCCCTTGACCTTGGACTTTCCAGCCTCTAGAACTGTGAGAAATAAATCTCTGTTATTTAATCAATAGTATTTTGTTAGAGCTGCTAAATGTACTAAGAGCATTCTTAAATAAAACTGGAGGTATTTGGTATTCCAAATCTTTACTAGCTAAGCCAAGGGGTTCACTGGGCTGGGATGTCTGTGTGATTCCCAAAAGCATCTAGCCTCAAGACCTCTCTTCCCTCTGAGGGTCCTGATCAGGCTTCCTGGGCTCCCTGAAGAGTCTTCACCAGGTGTGGACTGCGGCTCTCTAAGGCTCAGCTCCAGGCCTTGCTCACTCTCCATGCACTCAGCCCATTCAAACAGAAAAATGACTCATGCCGGGAGAAATGAATGAGAACTTGATGGGGGGGGACACTCCGGCTCTGGTAGCACTTCCACTTGGCTGACATGACCAACCTACTCCCCCTCATCCACTGCATGAAGAAAAGAGCTTTTATTAATCATGCAGCAATGTTTTTTCGAGACTTTAAAAAGCCTCACATATGAGCATCATGTTAGGCTTTTAAAAATGCCAATGAGTTGCAAGATGATTCCAGCTGTTACTCAGCGGCACTGGATCAGGAAAATGCCAAACATGCTTTAAGTGGCTTTGGAGTGATGTACCTCCCAGCACCTGGCACCATGAGCTCTAGAGCCCACCTGTTCACTTTCTCCAGGTGCTCTTGGGTGTAATTGCGTGATTCTCAATCCCAGACACACATTAAAGCCACCAGGGATGAGCTTTCAAAACATAATATGTTCCCGAGGATTTTTGCCTAATTGGTCTCATGTGAGCCCAGACAGAAATGTGTTTGGAACAAGTGACCCTGATTGAAGCCAAAATGAAGCAACGCTGAACCCCAAACTTTGCTCTTCTCGAGTTCTTTTCTGGAGTAGGAATTTTCTCCCAGTTAGCTCCCCAGTCATGGGTTTCATGTAGACCTACAACTACCCTCTCTTCTTCCTCATCAGAAAATAGAATTTTCAATTTAGTGTTTTTTTTTCTTCAGAGAGTTTTTAGTTTCTGAATGTTCCTATGTTTAGTGAGGACTCCACCTGTTCCTATGTTTAGTAAGCTTCTACCCTGAGTTTTGGTAAGAACAAGAGCTTACTTCACGCATAAGAACTAAAAATATCATATAGTATATGGTACTTACTTTTCCAGTGCTGTGGTTTGGATGTTGAGTGTCCCCCAAAGCCCGTATTTAAAGGTCCAGTTCCCAGGGTGGTGCTATAAGGAAGTGGTGGAACCTTTAGTGGCTGGGACCTAACAGGGGGACTTTAGGTCACCCAGGACACATGCTCTGGACTGGTAACTCTTGTGTAATTCCTTGACTTCTTACGAGAAGACTGTTAGAAAAGAAGCTAGCATGGTACTCCCTACATGTCTCTTTATGCCTGCTCCTGGTTGGAGATGTAATCACTTGTTCACCCCAGGTCCTATCAATGCTATCCAACATGATATGACTGTGACCAGTAGGATCTTTGCTAGAACTGATCCCATACAGGTATCATGCCTTTGGACCTCCAAAACTTTAAGTTAAATAAACCTCCTCTCTGTATAAAGTTAACTGCCTCAGGTATTTTGTAGTAACACAAAGCTGACTAATACATGAAGCATTCCTTGAAGTTAAACGTGGTCATGTGACCTGGCTCCACCAATCAGACCCACCTCCTAGACTTTGACCTGAGAACCATTAAAGCAAAGGAGGAAGGGCTCTGGGACTCTTCTGAAGACCATGGTAGTGGTCATCCTGAGTCCAGGACCACTGGTGTCAGAGTGAAAGCTGCCCTGCCCAGCGTTTAGCAGTTGCAGAGCAGTATCCTCACTGAACTGGTTTCCAAGTGATTTTAGCTCTCATTCATGGCTGAAGATCCTCAGACCTGGTTCTCTTACTGATTGCAAGCACACAGTACCCATTTGACAACTTCCTTTCTCTCCCACACCAGAGTCAGTCTCTGTTTATAACTAAGAACCGTAGCTGGTTCATCAAATCATAACTTCTAATGCCCAAAGATCCAAAGATCATATTTGAAACTTATTCTCATTTTCTTGTCTCTACTCTTTCCATTCAGTGAAAAATAAATCTGGCTAATTGACCTTTAAATTTTGTCATCAATCCACAGCCTCCCTCAGAGCAACCTCTCCTTCTGGCCAACCACTGAGCTGCCACTGGCATTTATCATGAGGTGGCTGCATCATCAAAACAGCAGCCACATTTAGAAGATGCTGTGCCAGTACTGAACATGCACCAACTGTGAATGTAGACTTCTTTTCTGTAAGACCAGGAGTGAGATTTCTGAAAAGTCTTTATTACACTTTATGAGGAAAAAAAAGACATGATGTCTCATTGCTCTGCGAGGGCTCATTAGTGAATGCCTGTACAGGTTTCAGCACAGCAACAACTTTGAGGAAGAGCATGGGGAGTAGGTGTAGGGGGACTCCTGCCACATGGTGTATATTAAAGCTTTCTCCCAGCCAAGCTGAACCCTAAAAGGCATGGAATGAAGCTTCATGAAGTACAGCTTTCCTGAGGAAGGAGGATGTCATTGCAAATAGGACCAAATCTTATCCTGTGCTTTACCAAAACACTTTCATTCCAGAGCCAGAGTAAGTCACCAGGTTTCCACCCAAATGTCTAGCATATACTCAAATACCTAACACATACTGACCCAGGTTAAGGAAGCTAACAGGGAAACATTATGCAACCGGTTCCCACAAGTCCTGGCACTTTCTTACAGATTTCTTTAGAAATACTGATGATGGTAAAAAGCTGAGAGGAAACCCACCCTGGAGACAGAGGCCTCGATCTTTCTGTAGTTTGTTCCCTGGAGCACTGGCAAACATTTGCAACCCCTGTGATCCCAGGAAATCCTATTTTTCTCGAAGATTTTGACTTCTGGGTAATGACCTGATAATTAGTGACCTTGAACCCAAAAGCTTATTTCACAGAAATAAATATATTGATGCTCACAAAGTAAATAGACTGTGATTTTATGGCAATGAGATTGTTTTAATATTTGTATCTTGAGCATTTGGACCAATGGCTGGCCCATAAAGACATTCAGCACATTTTTATAAATAAAACAGTAAGTGAGTAATGATGAATGAAGGAAACAGAAAAAAACAGGGAATGAGGGAAGAAATGGAAGGAACAAAGTGGATCTTTACACACTATAATTAATAAGATTAAAAAGTACCTGTTGTGGACTTTGCCATGATAATTTCAGTGATCAAGGCCATAATATTTCATATCAATGACTTTTCAAATTTTGATAAATCACAAAGATTATTAGATCAGGAGAAAAATATTCTCAGATCTGCCTGTATATTATATTATGTTCTGAGCCATTCTTTTAATCTCCCAGCACTTCTGCTTCTAAATTTGGAAAGCAACTGAGATAAATCACTTAATATCTTAGATTTCATCCAACATTAATGCTCCAAGATTTGATTAACTATTGCAATTGAAAATGGAAAATGCAAACAGGGATAAATTATATTGTTAGAAATTAATACCATCATTTGAATTTTTCATCTATGTATTTTTAATAAAATTTTGCTATAGGCTTGAATTTTTTAAAAAATTCAGTTTGCTTTTGAAGTATAACAATTAATAATATTCATCTGAAAAAGAAAGTAGAACTAATAATGCCAACCATAGAGAGAGGAACATCTTTACAGAAGATAACAGGACAACTGGATATTCTGTAGGAAAGAAATTAACCTTGAACTTTATCTCCTATTGTGGCTCAAAATTTGTCCACAAATTCTTTGATCCTCCTCCCTTGAAATGATACACATTGCTCCCTTTTACATTGAATCTGAACTGATTGGGCTTAGAGACTCGCTTCTAATGAGTAAAATATGGTAGAAGTGACAGTGAGTAGCTCCAGACACTGAGTTATAAAGGACACTTTGGTTTACTCCTCACTACTTCTTGCTTAGGTCATTTGTTCTTGGGAAGCCAAAAGCAAAGTTACAAGAACACTTGGCCTCATAGAAATGTTAGGAAGCAGGATTTCTGCCAACAGCCATGGGAGTGAGACCATCCTTCAGGTGAATCCTTGGGTCCTGGTGAGGCTTCCAAGGACCACAGCCATGTCCAAGAGTTTTCTGAAACCTAAGAAGACCCTCATCTAGAAAAGTCCAGCTAAGCCACTCCCAGATCACTGATTCTTAGGAACTGTGTGATATAATAACTCTTTGCTACTTTAGCTGCTAAATCTTGGAGTAATTTTTATACAACAATAGATAACTAATATACTTGACAGCATATGTAAAAATTAAATCAAAATGAATCATGAACCTAAACCTGAAAAGTTAACCTTCCAGATATATAAAAAGTATGAACTATGAAAGAAAAAGTTAAATTAGCCTTTATCAAAATTAATAACTCACCTTTATCCACAGACAGTATTAGGAATGAAAAGGCAAGCTACAGATTAGAAGAAAAAAATTATATACTCACATTTATGTTTGAAGGTCTTGTATACAGACTATATAAAGAAGTCAAAAAGAAGGTAACTTAGTTTTTAAATCTTGAAAAGAGTCGAATAGACACTTGTGAAGAAGATATATAAATGTCTGATAAGCACACAAATAGATTGCCTATATCATCAGTCATTTGGGAAATCTAAACTAAAATCACAGTGAGGTACCTCTCATATCTACTAGAGTAATTTAAATGAAAAAGACTGATAATATCAAGTATTGGTGAGCAAATAGAACTCCCACATACTTTGGGTAGGAATATAAAATGATAAAAGCACTTGAAGAGTATTTAAAAAAGAATTTTAAGAGTGTTTAAAAAGTACCTAACTTATGACTCACTCTTGGGATAATTACCCAAGAGAAACAAAGACAAATATCAGTACAAATATTTGTGCATGAATGTTCAACAATATTCATAATAGTAAAAAACCTAAGCAAACCAAATATCCAACAATAGGTGAACAGATGAACAAGGTACGGTATATCCACAGGATGGAATGCTATTCAACAGCAGCAAAAAGTGAACTCTTGTTAATGTAATAACATAAGTGAATTTCAAAATCACTAGGTAAATTGACTAGAAGAAGCCAGAGAAAAAGGAATGTTTATTATATGACCCAATTTAAATAAAATATTAGAAAACACTAACATACAATAGCCGAGCGTAGATCTGCGGTTGCCTGTGGTCAGGGTTAGAGGGAAGAATGGACTGCAAAGGAAGAGAAGAAATATTTTTAGAGTGGAAATGTTCAGTACTTTGATTTTGATAGTAGTTGGTGTATACAACTATAAAGACATAAAATCTAAAATTTAAATGAATGTAATATTCTCTATATAACTAACACTTCCATGAATTTGATTTGAAATTAATAATGCTCACTTTTGCATTTCAGTTCTGATAATCTAATGATATACACTTGTAATAATGTTATAGCCTAGAATAGTGCATGTCACAGAGTGGCCCGAATGACTGGAAAATGACCTTCAAGTCCAGAGAATCATTCAGGAATACGGAAGCCTATTTTACAGTCCTGAGTTTTTTTTTTTTTAGATCTAACTATGAAACTGTTTTTAAGGCAATAACATTTCTGCTCTATCTGAAGTAACCTTTCACAACATTTTCATTGCCTATGAGAAATTTCATTATTTTTTTCCTTTGTGGATCCCATGTTTTAAAATAATTTAAACAGCTAAATTTGCATCTTAAGAAACAATTACTTTCTATTCCTTTTTTCCTTTCTTCCCTTCCTTCTCCTCTCCCCCTCCTCCTTTTTTATAATTTTCCAAAGATATTCATTATAACTCTTCAATCAATTAATTGTACTAGTTAAGAGGGAAGGTTCTAAAATCAGATTGGATTTGAGTATCAATTCCACTATTTACAATGTAGAAAAATTATAAATCTTCCCAAGCCTTTGTTTTCTCTTTGGTAAAACAGAGACAAAATAGTGCCTATATTCTGAGAGTTGTACGAGGATTAAGTGGGATAATTGATAATTTATAAAACTTTCTTCCCATAGTACCTGGCACAGAAAGAACAACAAAAAAGTAGTGCTGTATGCTTTTGACACTTCTGACCAGACTTCTGACCAGACACTTCTGACATATTACTGTACTCTTTAGGACAACGCTCATCAAAATCATAATAATTTCCATTTATTTATAGTTACTATATTCCTGACAATCTACAAATCGAATGCTACTTGATCAGAAAACTCTTTAACCAGATGGATATTATCCCCACTTTCTCAGTGGGGAAACTTAGGATCAGAGGGGTTTAGAATTTTCACAAGATCATATTCTATACAGGTAGAAAATGACTCAGCTGAAAGTAGAACGTAAACCTTTTAGGTTTTAAAATGGTATTCATTCTTTCTACATTGTGTCTCTCCATAAAGAGCTGTAGGCCACAGTCAACAAACACATTCTGTAGGTAGCCTGTGTAATCTCAGCTCTTCCCACCAAGATCTCTGAAAATTGCGAATCACACCTGTACCACTCTCTTCACACACACACACACACACACACACACACACACACACACACGCACTCACACACACTGTGCTACCTTCATCTAGGCCCACAAGGGAATTTCTGATTTAGGGATCAAATCCATTTCCGTACACTTAAATTACCTGGCTGAACAGTCGGAAATGCAAACTCAAACAGTCTGCAGCCCTGTCAGCTTCTGGTGCAGCAGCAGATTAGAATAAGCCCCAGAGAACTTTCCTGCTCAGTTAGCGAAGGCCACACTGACTGTGGCACTACCAGGAACCTAGCTGTAGGAATGAAGCCCAGGGCCTCACACCAGGGGCAACAGTGTGGGTTGAAAGGGAATTGGTTATTTCATGACTTCTTATCTGTCATTGTATTCTTTAATATAAATTATTTTTGATTGTGACTAGGGACTAGAAACATGGTTTACAAAAAATAAGCATCTTCTCATTTAAAGTCAGATTTGACTCTTAGAAGATTTGCAGTGCTTTTTAAAATTTTAAGTCCAATTGTCAGCGTGTCTCTGGGCATCTGCTTTTATCTTTTTCAAGTCCTCTGAAGAGAAGCAAATTTCATTTTTTAAAAAATGTCAGAAAAATCAATGGGGCTCCAAAACAGGTTTCTGAGTGTTTGCTCTCTAAGAGGCCTGTCATGGAGGATGGGACACCTGAGCTGCTGTCATTTAAAGCTTTTGAAAACAGGCAGCTAATTACTGTACAGATGAGATTAAAATTTTAACTTATGCATTGACTCAAAGGAAGATACACTCTGAATAACAAAGTGATGGGATTCCTGGTAAGACCAAATACAGCCTTTTTGCTGATGGCTTTGCCTGATGGCTGAGCAAGGATTTTGAGAGGGCAGTGTAGGCATGTGACAGCAAACTTAACCCTGAGCAGCTTCCGGGATACACCACACTTTGACTCACAAGGAAAGAAAATGATGATAAAAGGCAGAAATCAAGAGGCAGTTCTGCCAGTCTATATGTAAACCCTGCTTCCCTAAAACTGAACCCTTCAGAGAACAGAATTTGTATCTTTAAATAGAAAATATTTATGGCAAGAACAATTGCAATAACAGCCCAGAAAAATCTGCTCTGAAATATAGATCACCCGTGACAAATATCCCAAATTTCCCTGAAAGAAGCCATCAGAAAACACTGGCCAAGGAGACAGCAGGTCTTTCCTTCCTAAGCATTTGGCCCACCGCAGTCACTCATAAACATAACTTAGACATTGCCCTTTCCTGCCTGAAGGAGATTAATATATGGTGGACCACTCGCGAGCAAGCACTATAGATTGACTATGTGTTTCTTCCCAAAAGTTCATATGTTGAGCCCCTATCCTGTGTGATAGTATTTGAAGATGGGCCTTTTGAGAGGCCATTGGGGTGAAGTCTTCATGAGTAGAATTAATGCCCTTATGCAGCCAATATCTCCCTCACCTCAAGGGGAGATGGGATGAGACTCTGGCCCAAGTCCAGTGGCATCGTGATCTTGGACTTCCCAGCCTCCAGAGCTGTGAGCAATAACGGTTGCTCAAAGGCACCTAATGTATGGTGTTCTGCTAGAGTAGCCCAAACTGACTGACAAGAAGATAATTCCACACTGTGATAAGTGGTAGGAACAGAAAAGAGTGGAGGATAAATGCCAGATTGTATATGCTAGTGCAATCTGGAGAAATGGGTTATGTTCTTCTCTGCCCTCACTCCTTGGCTCTGGATTGGAGAGTGCCTTGTTCATCTTTTGAAAATTACTGAGACCTTCAGATGTGGTCTCACTCTTGTAATATTCCCTAATCCTTTTGCCCTTTTTTTTGAAAGGGTCCCAACCCCCTTTCTCACTCACTCATATTTCTTTTTTTAATTTTATTTTATTTTAATGGTACATTTTAGATGTACATAGTGATAATATTCATCATAGGGGATTTGTACCTGTACATGACATTTCTTGTTGCTTCTTTTTTTCCCATTCCCCTCCCCTCACCCCCTCCTCCCTCCCTATTTACAAAAGCTTTGTTTCCACTTTTTCCTTCCATTTCTTATTTCTCTTGTCCTCTGTTCCTTTCCCCCTCCCTTGTTCCCTTTCCCATTTGGACATTTTCTTCCCTTTCCCAATATAATACATTTTAGTCTTTATTTACACTTTCAGTTTCTCACACCAGAGAAACTATGTGGTATTTAAACATGTATGTCCAATTTATTTCACTTAAAAGTATGGTCTCAAAATGCATCCATTTACCTAGGAATATCTCAAGCTTATCGTTCTTTATGGCAGAGTAGTACTCCATAAAAAAAAACCACATTTTCTTTATCCATTCTGCTGTTGATGGGCATTTGGGTTGTTTCCAAGATTTAGCTATTACAAACTGTGCAGCTATAAACATGGGTGTGCATATATTGCTGTGGTATGATGCTTTTAATTCTTTTGGGAAGATACCAAGAAGGGGAATAGCTGGGTCAAATGGAATCTCTATTCCTAGTTCCCTGAGGAATCTCCACACTGATTTCCATAGTGGTTGTACCAGTCTACATTCCCACCAACAGTGGAGAAGGGTTCCTTTTTCTCCACAGCCCCTCCAGCATTTGTTATTGGCTGATTTGTTGATAATAGCCATTCTTTGTGGAGTGAGGTGGAATCTCAGGGTTGCTTTAATTTGCATCTCTCGAATGACCATTGATGTTGAAAAGTCATCTAAACAAACTTTATTTGTTCATTTCACAAACATGTATTATTTGCCTTCCTTATTCCAGGACCCCCTCTAGGCACCAGAGACCCAGCGAAAAACAGCTCCGTGTACTAGAAGAAGGGAAAAGAGGCAGGAGTAAGCATCAGTCCTTGAGACAAGGGTTCAGTACAGATATGCAGGCTGTGCTGTAGAAGAGCAGAGAAGTGCCAACTCTACCTTACGTGTTCAGGGAGACCTCGGGAAAAAAGACTCCAAACCACGTACCAAAGGACTAAAATGGGACCATCAGGAGTAAAGAACTGAAGAAAACCCTGGATGGAAGGCAAGAGCATTCTAGGCAGAAGAAACAGCATGTTCCTCACACCCTAGAGTCATATGTAACCTCAATAGCGTATATTCTCCTAATAAATAGGCATCCACCAGTCACATTTCACATTTGTATAATTGAATTATTTTGTGAAGGACCAGCTATTCATTCACTTTTTTTCAAAAGTATTTATGGAGCATGTACTATGTGGTGGGTGCTGTCTTGGGTGATAAAAGAAAGAGTTTTTTTGGTTATGACTGGTGGAAAAAATGGTGCCCAAGTTCATAAATGTAAATGTTTTCAATGGTTTTTAAAAAGTGAAGGAAATTTAAAAAGTGAAGTAAGATAGGAAGATGAGAAGTAATAAGAGTTATTATTGGAAAGAAAGTGTGAGAATTTTCTAAATGTAAGATCTAGTGTGAAAACAGATACTGAAATGAGACAAGAAGGAGGAGAGAGGAACAGAAGGGACTTTGTTTTCCTGAGATGAAAGAGGTAAAAGAGTTAAGAATAATGCTGAGAGGTTTTTTTTAAGTTTGTGATCAGAATGCTATGCAGAGGAGTAGCGTGTAGCAGAGAAACAAAATGTAAAAAAGCTCCAGGTTTACTAAATTCAGTTAAAAAGCCGAAGACTGACATCAGCATTTTGTGACCATGTTATGACATACTTCGAATTCAAATCTAAAGCACTTGAAGGCACGAATCTCGGGAACAACCTAACACCTAGGCAATTGTAACATTTCCTGTGTTTTCTGTAACATAAGTCGAAATGGCATGCCTGAGGCACGAAGTTAAGAGCCATATCCAGGGTAAAACTGGATTCTCGTTCTTTAGCCACCAGACCATGCCTTTTTCCCTCAAATAGATTGTACTTGTATCCCTCTTGACTCATTGGACCAGATACTCATTTCTTCCACAATATGGGAACTATTCTCAGAGAACCGTAGGATGGAAATCTAGCCTCAAAGAACAGCTCATGATGTTCTTTGGGGAGCATAATGAACAGTGTGGACTCCCTTGCAGAGGTTCCAAGGCAAGAACTGAGAGATCAAAAATCTAATCCTGGATCCACCATGTTTCTTCTTTCTCATTGTTTATATTAAGGGGGGGGTGATTAAACACAACAACGCTTGTTAGGGACAGGGCAAGGCAAATCAGTCCCATAAAATCTCATGCAGGTGGCATTAACCTTCTCAGGCAATTGAACATAAAAATGAGGAGAAAACTGCAATCGTGTGAAGACATGAGGCGAAGAGTAGGTGCTAACATCTTAATTCCTCAGCAACAGCTTAAATGACTCCCTTTATCATCCTCAAAACTCTGGTCCCTGCTTTATCACTATCCAGCTGGATAATGGGCATCCATACATAGACCATTGAGTCCCATTAAAAAAAGGATCAGGATTTATTTCAGCCTGCTTGCTGACATTTGTTGCCTCTGGCTGCGCCTACCCCTGGAAACACTAGTCAGCTCTTCGAGCTGTTTCAAACCCCACAGGTTTAGTAATAACTTCAAGGAGGATGGTGTCATTTAATCCTGGTGGTCTCAAGCCACAGGTTAAAGCTTTGCTTACCCGTTCTCTTCAAAATATGCATAAAATGCTAAAAGCCTTCAACGGTTAAAGAAATGATTTATCAAAAATATGAATTTCAAGGGAAAGAAAAATTTTAAAGAGAAAATCTATGTCATGTAAGCTCACATTTAGCAGAAGAGTTTAAAAGGGTTAATTTATAGGAATGTTGCAAAAGCAGCACAACCAGTAAGGACCGGAAACTAATCCTTCCACGGCACCAGACTTTAGCCAGTGGAGTTCTCTGAGAACTGTGCATACCGGAGCTCCAAGCAACCAAACAGGTGGCCAAGCCCGGCTGCAGGCTGTTCTTTTCACTCACAGACCTCAGCACACCCCGGCCCTGCCTGTGGCCCGCATCTCTCTTCTCTCCTCAGCCTGCACCTGTGAGTTCTAGAGAAGTTGGCAAAAACGCCTAAAGCATGAAACACTTTGGCCTTAAAGATCAACACACCAACGCAAAGCGCCAGCTACAGTGAACTTGGTTCCAGACTCAGCTCTCGTCTGGCCCCAGCTGTCAGCTTATCTTAGATCTTCACATGCCAGCAACTCCAGAAGACAGAAGCACACAGAATCTGCACTTTATGCGCAACACTCTGGGCCTCTCCAAGGGGTATAGAATGTAATTGAAGGCAGAGGAGAAGAACTTGGTTTTGTTTTGGTTTTTTTTTTACTTATTCTCCCATACATCAAACTCCTTAACATAGAAGCTAATAGAATTTGGACAAATTCAAATGATACTAAGGGGCTGGGGATGTAGCTCAGCAATGTAGCACCCGCCCAACAAGCACAAGGCCTCGAGTTAAATGCCTGTTACCAAAAAAGAAAAAAAGGAAAAAAAGGCCAAAGAATAAATGATACCGAGACTAGTATGTTGAGGGAAGGATGAATTTAAAGAGTATGAACTGATGTAAAAATATTCTCTGGGATTTTCTTTATCTAATGGACGGAAAGACAAATGTTGAGCGTAAAGCACTGTCATCACTGGCACACAAGCAGCTTTGCAGAGCTGTGAGAAGATGTGGCAGGCTACAGAAGCACATTGTTCTGGGAGGGTTCAGATTCCATGTCTGCAGTTGCTCGGGTTGCCTGGGTCCACAGGGGCAAAAGAGTCTTAAATAATTTTTAAAAGACTTCAGTAGAGAAAATGAACTTGCATTTATAGTTTAAAAGTTTAATTGTAGATGCTCAAAATGATGCAAGAGATTGGTAAAAGCAAACTTATTTTACAAGAAAAAGAAACTGAATCTCTCAGAGGTAATTTATCCAAAGTCTGTCTCTGCAATTTTCTGTTGCGAAAGAAATTTGTCCACGTACAAAGATGTATACACAGGGATGTTTATTCCAACACTGTTGTATCAACAAACTCCAGGCAAATGTTTGTATGGATGGAAGTGACTGATTAAATCATAGTATAGTCTGGAATACCATTTATCTATGTAATTTTCAACACAACATATCTATTTTCTAATGGCTTAGAAAGATCTTCATGATGCACTAAATGAAACAAATGCTGAACAATATATTTTGTGTGATTCCACTTATGTGAACCAACTTTTCTTTATATTTTTTGTCTATGTGTTGATGTATACAAATCCTTATATGAAGCTGTGGAGGAAAACACACCAAAATTTCAATATAAGGCAAAATTAAGATCTTCAATCACACCTTACATATCATTCCAAATTTCCTCTTCTTTTCCCAGAGGAAACCATTGTTCCTACATAGTTCTATAATGCTTGAAAATATATTCATGATTCCTTGTATAAATTTTGAAACAAACATGTTTCTAAAGAACCATATGATACCATACAAATATAACATGTTCCTCTAATTGCCTTTGTACAGGAAACATCTGCTACTTAACAAAAGAATGGAAATAAATTGGCTTTTCTTTCTTGCCTTTTTCTTATATCAGCCATAGTAACAAGTTCCTGTGGGACCTTCAGTCAAACAAATCCCCTTCCATGTTTGGTTCTGAGTGATGGAGAGACTTAGTATGCAGAATGCAAACACACACAGAATTGCTGGGGCACCTGCAAGGTACGTTTAACATCTGTACATGGTGTAAGGCTGCCTTCCATGATATCCTCCACAGCAGCTAGCCTACAAGCACCAAAATGATATTTTTTAAAACCAAAAAACCTCTTATTAGTCTATACAATGGAGATCGTTATGCCCAATATGCACAGCAGCTGTAAAAATGCACATTTTCTCTCTGTCAAAGCACATCACCAATGAAGGGCTCTGACTGGCAGGAGGACTGCCTCGTGATTGAAAGATTAAATGAGTTTAATCAGGGTTAAAACCAGAGAGCTGAGTGATAACTAGAAGGTCATTAAAGGAATCTAAGACTATTTAAGGAATAAAAATAGGACAAGACAGGACTATGGATCAACAGGACATTTCCATTTTAATTTTTGTACTCCTGTGTGTTCAAGTAGAAACAATAATTATTAAAACTATAAATTACTGAAATTTGAGAGGTGCACAGTGATTTTGTGCATCATTTGTCAAGTGGAAAGGTAAATAATGCCAGTAGACACATGGCTCTTTTTATAATAGGTTGTTTTTCATTCACTCACACATTTTTACCAAGTGCCAGACCTCTGCTAGTCTAGATTGGGATAAATATTATTAAAGAAATAATGAGGTGACATGACAGTAATTTACAGGCTGTTGCTGGGGCAAGGAGGGTATCGGTAAATAACGGTGGCCAGTGAGGGCCACCTTGAGGAGGCAGTTTTTGAGCCAAGAGCTAAAGAATGACATGAGTTCTTGCAGAGCTGAGGGACGAGCATTTCAGGCAGTGAAAAGAGTAAATTTAGAATTCTGAGGCTAGGCTAGGGCTTAGAGAGCTGAGCAACAGGAAGCAGCCAAATGTAACCAGAACCTAGCTCCAGAATATAAATGTCATATAAGGGTGATTCTGTGGAAAATTTACAGATACCATGAAAATTAAACAGTTGTCTCACGCATTTTGAAAGAGGGAAATGTGTCTTCTCTCATTGTGCGCAATGGGGATCTAGGGACGTGTTCACCTACCCACAGAGAGGGGCATATAATGAATGTTTTTGCACCTTGAACATGGCACTCGACATTATCTGCTTTAGTCCACTGTAAGCACTGTTAAATCAGTGAATGTCCTGCAGTTTTGGTACAGATCAAAATACTGTCAACTGAAGGGAGAAAGTGGATGATGTATCTTTCATGCACTGTTCTAAAAGGCTGGGATGATCCCTCTGGCAAAAGAAATACTCACCATTTATCCCAGGGTTGCATAAGTTGCCATTTTTCCTTAATCAGTAAGATAGGAGAGTAATTAAATATAATTTTAAAAGTAGATCTTCAGAGGCTTGCTGCAATGACTTCTATAAAACTTTTTGGAATTCAATCAATATATCAACAAATATTTAATTTACTTCTACTCTACTGGGCACTGGGGGAAATGCAAAATAAGAAAGGTAAATCTCTTATTCTTGAGAAATTTACAACTTACTTGCAGAGAAAAGATGTATTAAGGGTAGAAACTTAAGAATATTCTTGCTCTGTCTAACTTCGCAGTATCCATTATCAGGTCACATGCTATATATTTTACTTATTTACTATATTTGTTTACTATGTCCATCAATTAAAATAGAATCTGAAGTGAGAGTGTTTTGTCTGTTCTGTTCATTGTTTCATCTCCTGTGCCTGGAACATAACAGATCATTAATAGTTTTTGGGTGAAATAAATCAGACTCAAGCATATTTGCATTTTGGTGATGGCACCAAAAATTAAAATTCTTCCTTCCAGTAAACTCAGTTGCAAAACAAAAAACAAACAAACAAAAAAAAACCCACTACTACTAGACTATGGTTCAGAGAAGTTACCATTACAAAATACATAATGTTCTTTTAACATTAACGATTTAAAAATATAAATCTTCAAACAACCTATTCTAATTGGAATGAATTAAATATACAAATGCTACTTGCATCCCAGAGACTGAATGATTTTAAAAACAAACAGAATAGCCTCTTTGTTGTCACTTTGTTATTTTGTTTGTTACTTAACTTGTCTGGGGCAAATAATCTTTATAAATGGGAAAAATGCTCAGGCCCATGTGGAAAAGAAATGAACTTTAACTTAGTGAACATAAAATCAAAGCAAGAGTGAATTGTAGTCTCAGTCAGTTGGCAGCATTTACTGTGTGCTTCCTTTCAGGGCCTTCTACTCAGGGTTTAGAAATGAGACTACTGAAGTGGAAAAAGGCCAGATTTTTTCAAATCAGTGCTCAGTGCAGCAGAGAATTGTGAAGATGGAGCAAAGGACTTCGTCTCAGCAGCAAGCCGTCAGTGTTAGACAAAGTCTCAGTGATACTTACGGCCTCAAAACCACTGGCTGTGGAAGAGCCAGTCCCAAAGAGCTGTCCAGTGTACCATCTAATAGGTCTCCTGAAACCAAATCGCAGGTTGTTATACTCCAGCTCACTTCGTTTCATCCTGTAGACTGTCCTATTCAATGTGGGAGCCACTAGCCACATGTGACCATTTAAATTTAATTGTACTAAATTCAAATTTTAGTTCCAAACTTGTGCTTTCAGCCAATATGGAATAACAGGGAAATGGATTTACCTTCCCACCCAGAAAAAAAACAAAGAATGGATAAATCGTAAGAAACAACTGTTTCAAGGCACTAAACAGAAGACATAGATGTTCTTGCAAAATAAGGATATGCAAATCAAAGGAAAAGAGCCCAGTTTGCCGTATCTACTGCCTTAAGAGCGTTTACAGGAAGTGGCGAAGGGAAGGTAAAGGGAAACCTGGGCGAATCTTGATGGATACCTAGAGTTTACTCAGTGTAACTTTCTCTCCAGATTGCCTAGGTAAACCAAGGTAATTAGATTCCACAACAATGCATACTTGAGAGAAAGCAATTGCGGGAGAGAGATTCCTGGAGGTCTGCAGTGTTCTTCCTGAGGTGAGAATGTGTGAAAGTGAGCAAAACGACCAAAGTTAAAGACAGAACTGTCAAAAAGGATCAAATGCTGTCTTCAATTCCTCTGGTACAAAATCAAGCAGGTTTTTGACAGGAAGTCTCAGATCTGACGTCAGAATGGAGAATATAGCCAATGTGCCCATCAACCTTGTGGCCACTATAAGCTCTTTCAGGAGCTACTTTGCACTCCGCAAAGCATACTTTTTTCCTGTCTTTAATAAACGTAAAACCTCGCTATCTTTTGCACATTTCTGTCCAATTTTTTGTTTAGGACAACAAGAACCTGGAAAGGATCCCCGGGACTAGCACAGAACCCCAGACCCTGGTAAAACTATTACATACCTATTAGGATGACCAGAGTTAAGGATTGGACCTACAAACTGTGGTAAAAGTGTGGGAGAACTAGAACTCTCATAAACTGCAAATGAGGAACAGGTTGACAATTTTTTTGAAAGCTAAACATACGTTTAATTTATGATGTATAGTCCTAGATTTTTACTCAAGAGAGATAAATATATCTGTCCCATACAATGACCTTATTAATCCTGATAGTTTTAGAAGTAATAGTCCAACCATGGAAAAAGCCCAGATGTCCATCAACATGTCAACAGACCAATTGTTGTTTATTCACACAATGGAACACAACTCTACATTGAAAAGAAATGAACTTTGGATAGCTGTTGCAGCATGGATTAATTTAAAAAATAATGTCGCTGTGTAAAAGAAGCCAACCCCCCTAAAATTATATAAAATTCTAGAAGATGCAAACAAATCCTTACTTTTTTTCTAATAGTTAATACACCTTTATTTTTTAACTTACAACTTTTAATTATCTTTCAAAAATTATAATTGATGATGCTGTCCTTAGGTATTTTGGTCAGTCCAAGAAAGGGGCAGGATTTAGTCCTTGATTAAAACAACAAAACCACATGTACACAAACACATAAAGGTGACAAAAAGTAAAACCTTAACTACGAATTGTCTTCCACTGTTAATTATTGCTATGAAACATCCATACTGCTTTTTCTTCCAGATGCTTTCTTTTGATGACCACAGTAGCCAACAACTTTATATTTATGCGTTCAAAACAAGTAATTCCTCTGTTTCACTCGCGGATTGCCTGAGGTTCCTGTAGCACCTCACCACCTTGTCATGGCCCTTTGTAGGTGTTTCACCTGATCTGAGGTTGCTTTCTAAGGGGCTGGTTAGTAGACCACAAAGTTGATTCCAGGCTGTAAACGTTGCTGTGCCAGCACTCACCCTAGACTCTCAAGAACCACCGTATTTTTGGTATTATAAAGGTGCATTTTAATGGCCCACTCTCCCATGGATGCTGCCACAACAACCTGGCCATTCCGATGCTCAAGTGCTTCTAGTGATGCTGAATCCTTATAAATCGCAGCCTGTGCTGGAATTCGCAGGAGGGCCACACTGTCCCCAACCCCTCTTTCCTGGCCTCACCAAAGAGCTCCAGATTCCAGGGGTTTGGGCCGGTGAATATTGGGGCAGCAGGTACATCTCCCACGGGCTGCGCTTCGGGCTGCATCGCTGAGGTGGGACTGGTGGAGAAGGCTGCGGACCCACACTCTAAGAAATAGAAACTGCCACATGCATCCGGGTTCCTGTGAATCCGTGACTTCCAGAACTGTAACGAAAACACCATCCATGAAGGATCACGGGCGAAAGGTCAGAAAGCTTGCATCCTTTTCCTGATGGTCGTCTCAGCAGCTAAACAGCACCACAGCCATGTGAGAGGAGGAGCGCAAATCCTTACTTTCATGAAACAGATCAGTGATTGCCTGGAGTTGGAAGAGAGGGATAAAATCGAAAAGGATTACAAACAGACTTTTAGGTGTGATAGATATTTTCATTATCTTAATTGGGTGATGTTTTCGTGGATGTATTTCCATAAAAAAACCCATCAAATTACACATTTCAAATATGTGCAACTTAGCGTATCAATCATATTTCAATAAAACTTTCACAATGCCCAATTCAAGTGCTCAAAAGCCACAATGGCTATTGGTTACCACAGAGGACAGAGCCAGTCTGTAGAGTATGTCCATCACTATGGAAAGTAAAATTGGGCCCTGCTGTCCTAGAATCTCAGGAAGGGACTTTCTAAGAATAGAATTGGGACGAGTAAGGAAGGAACCCGAGAAGAGGAAAATCGGTGCCAAGTGATGAAGGAAGGTAGGGCAGCTGGTCGGTCCTGAGTGCAGCTAGGTGACATGAGTTACAGTGAGGTTGCTTTGGGACATCTGGTTTCTTCAGTATTTCTCAGAAGCCACAAATAAGCATTTATAACAAAAAGTCTTGTTTTCTCAGTAACTAAAAGGACTTCTATCACAACCACTCTGGAACTAGGAATGAATACTTAGGTAAAGCTCAATTACTTCAGCAAGTATAAAATGGATACAGAAGAGCATGGTGTCCTGAGATCTGAAGGAGAGAATTAAGCTCCGCAAATTGATAGACCTAAAAAGATACAGCTTAACACTGATGCTGTTAGCACTGCTCATGTATACTGGCAGGAAAATATTTACAGCATTTTCCCAGGATTAAATTCCCAACTTTCAAAGTCCTCGTGCCAGGTATAGCAACCTACTGACACACCGAATGACTAGGAGTAGCTCAGCTTTTCAGTGTATGAACTATTTTAATAAATCTGGATTTCTGGGATGAAGATTTACTTTGATGCATAATTTGTTTTCACTTTGCTGTCTCTTGTGCATGTTTGATTTCTGCTTGTCAATAATTTTTCCCATTATACCACTTCTCAGAAATTTTTGCCATACTATCCCTTATTGTATTAGAGTTGTGTATGTCATCATTAGTGTAGAGCCTGAACTGCCTCACATTTTATTTCCTCTCTGAACACTAGTTTTTGAACTCAAACAATCACTGCTCTTTTTCATTATCATGGCTTCTACTCTGAACCAGTCATCAACACAAGCACTAAATCACCAGTTCCAGGAGAAAGAAGGAAGGATGTGTTATACCTCTAGTTCTAATATATGCTTCTCATTTTAAAAAATGCTCATGCCCATTAATCAACAAGGAACATCTTTGGCTATGAGAAGTGATGCGGCATATAAGGAATGGGGTGAGAGGAGGCAAACAAGAACCAGATAATCGTAGTTTTGTCTTAATTAACACAGATAATAAACTTCAGAATTAAAGTTCCCAGGTTGCCTCAGAGCTCTGAGTCATTAGATAAGGATCCAATTAAAGGATGAGCCATGTGCCTAAATCAAGTAAAGAGTCAGCACGAGATTTTTCTACCTTTCATTCCCAGGAGTATGAATGTCCGAGGATGTGAATCTGTTCCTTGCCTCTTCAGACTTCATTTTAGAAAGCTGGAGATGCCCTCGCCTCCTCAGAAAGGGAGAACTTTTTTTGCCCTGTCGGTTGAGGTGCAAGCTTCTTCCCCCTATGAGAAAACATTTGAAGATTCTTATTTTAAACATTATTGAAAATATTTAATACTCAGAGTTTTTCAAAATCTTATTGCACGGGAAAAATAAATTCAAAATTTTTAATGATTTCGATACTATCCACAATAGCAATAAATATACAATAATTTCTGAAGTATCTAAGATAAAATTTTTAAAAAGTACAACTCATATTTACTGAACAGTAAGTTCCAAACATGTTCTAAGAACTTTATAAATACTAATTGATTTTTAAATGTTATGCTAATCATTATTATCCTCATTTCAAAATTGAGGAAACTGAGGTCCCTGATGTACCCAGCACAGAGACAGTTGGTTACGGAGCCAAGAAGAATTAAAAGCCCAGTAGAGATGGATGGGGAAGATTTAACATACACATCTAGCCATTGATGAAATTACTAAGCCATGTTGTACTCGTAAAGCTCTCCTGAAATTAAGAAATTGACAAAAATTTAAATTAAGCATTGGGTATATTTTATACCGATTTACTTGGAACATCATGCTGTTTCTCAGGACTTGCCTAAATGTAGAAATTTCCAACATTGTAAGACCAACTATTTTTTTTCTCAAAATACTTGAAAATAATGTAGAAACAGAACCAAAGTTTTCTTCTCAGAAACAGCACAAGCTCGCCTATCTGGTAATTTCAGAACTGAAACATCATCTCTCAACACCTTGGTGCTCTTCCAGCGGCCACGGACGCCGATCTGGGAGAGCCATCCTCACATTCCTCTGGCTCAGGTTGGAAGACAAACAGAAAAAGAAAACCATCCCACAGTAAAAGTTAACTTGCACTTACCTTCTGCCACTCGCCATTGGCTCCATTTACTCCCAGATGCTCCAATAAACCTTTACACACACATTTTCCTTTGCCCAAAACGTCTCCTTTCTGCTGTCTAAAATACTTTCTTTCTACTTTCACCCCTACCTTGAAAGTTTGTCCTCACCTTCAAAGTCAACCTCATGTATCAGCCCCACCTATCTGAGATCTTTTCTAGCCCCTCAGGGCACAGTTTCTTATAGTTAGTAAATACCTGGGCTCAAGATCCCAGGAGACAAAGTACCACAAGAAAACAGAGATGTGCAAGAAAGGGGAGTCCATGGCCCCCAATCCAGCAAGTACAGAGAAATCTGGAGACAACAGTCTCTAGAAGCCAAATAGTGGGGAATGCCAGGGTCTGTGGGCTGTACAATCCCGGGAGAAGCTGTAGAACCAGGGAACCAATGAACCTTTGTATCACAGGGAGCGAGGATAAGTGAAGAAAGAATGATGCCAATGCGACTCTCTCTCTCACACACACACAGACACACACACACACACACTCCTCACATTTATGAAGCCACCGTGCTAGCACTGTGGGAATTACAGAGATAAGGTACTGAGAAGCTCACACTCTATTTGGAATTTTTTTTAAGTCATTAGTTACTTTGTTAAAAGATAAACTGTACTAAATACTATACATAAAGCTAAAAACAATATTCTTTTTGGAGAAATGTTTGACTCCAGAATCAAGGAGGAGATGTGACTTTGAGTAGTTCATGGCTATGGATCAGCGTGGCATGTATGGAAGAGGGCAAGTTTTGGAGACAGGCGGGTCTGTCGTTGATCTGGCATGCAATCTCTGTCAAGCTGCCTAACTCTGAGAATAATGCCTTCTTTGTAGCGTCGTGATGATAAATAAGAAGATGCCAGATGTAACAAACACACTCAATGGAGCCATTTCTCGCTTCTTACAGAGCTGACTGGGCTGCTCAGTCCGGGGATGTCTAGGTGATAACCCTGTTATGGTTTGGATCAAAAATGTCCTGCTAAAAGCCTCATGTGCTTCGAGGGTGACTGTGTCATGGGGCCCTATATTCATGAGCAGATTTGTCCACTGATGAGTGCAGTAGCTAAATGTGCCGTTACAAGATGGAAACTGGTTGGAGGTGGCTCTCTGGGTGTGTGCCTTGGAAGGATGTAGTCTCATCCCTGGCTCCTACCTTCTTGCCTTGTTTCCTGGCTGCAATGATGTGAGGAGCTTTGCTCTGCTAGGACCTTCTGCCATGCTGTTTCTGCCTTGGAGTCAGCCAACTACTGAATGAACTCACTGAAACAGTGAGCCAAAATAAACCTCTCTTTCTTTAAATCGGAGGTGTCAGATATTCTGCCCCAGTGGCAAAAAGTGACTAAGCTAAACCCTGAGAACAGCAGGGAGTGTACAGAGGGAGCCGGGAGCAGGCTGCTCTGTGAGGTGATCCCCCTATCAGGAACTACCTTGCTTGTTGATTCCTCAATTCCTCATTTCTACCTACTTTCTTCTGCCTCCTCAGATGATTGTGAGTATGCACGTTCACACACAACACACACACACACATACACACACACACACACACGTGCACACCCCATACCATGACTGTTAGCCTCGTTCGAGGATCTGACTCCAGCGCCCAGGCTTCTGATTCTCACTGCCTGGTCTTTACCTGGCTCCCTGATGCTTTGCCTGATATTTGAGTCTCTGGATCTTGCTCTGCTTCCCCAAGCCCAGGAGAACAGGGTCTTAGCAGGTTTCCCTGGATGCAACCTGTGCCTGGGCCAGCTTATTGCTTTTTGCTTAAAGGATGCTTAGCCAGAACCCTTTCTGACTATCCCTGGTTTATTTTCACTAGGGCCTTAATTTGTTCTTTGAGAAAAAAAGAAAAAGTATATATAGTATAAGAAACATTTCTATAAGTAGTTTGAGACAAATGCATAAAGGAAATAAATCCAGAAGCATCTAAAAATATCTGTGAAGTAATAAAAGTATGTGATCCTCCAGTGACCAAGTTCCGTCATCGCGACCAAAATATCTTGCCACTGTTCTGTGCTGTCACCTTTTCTTCCAGATACTGATGAAAACACTTACCAATTAATCTTCCCACCTCCAGTGTCACCTTCTTCCAATCCAAAGGTCTAATAATTCCGTTGCTTAAGGAGAACCGCAACAACAAAAGAAATAAGTGACCATGACTGGCTGCAATTACCTATGCAATCACAGTGCAAATCATGGGTGGAGGCAAAAAAGGAATTTGTACCATATATAGGGACACCCACAGCTCAGCTATAACTCATAGTTTTAATCTAGGAATGCAGGCCAGTCTTTCTAGAATACCCTTTTTTAAAATGACTAAAGATTCTGACTTTTATGTTAAAAAAAAGATGTTTACTGCATCATTTCTTTTCTTATCTAAATAAATCCCCCATATGCCTGAGCTGTGCGAAGTGGAGTCTATGTCATGAACAAGAGTCCCAACTAATGTAGTTCCTTAATAAGCAATTTCCATGACTGTCTCCAAAAGTCAGTTGTGAGCTCTCTGGGTCAGGGATGGTGTCGGAGTCACCTCTGTATCCCTGTTGCCATGCGGTGGCTGGCACCTAACTGGAATTTCATTATTGACAAATAAATAAATAGATGGCTATGTATATAGTCTTTGAAGACCTAGGAGCAAGGAATTAACTTCCAAAGTAATACTCAGTAGGCGATTTAGTTCTCGAATAGAAGCCCTCCCTGAGACAGCATCTGTGCTTTTTATCTAGGCCCAAGCTTCTTCAAGGAGGAATTGCATCTGAGACCTCCGAGGCTGCCATCCGTGCCGACCTCTCAGGAGAACGGGCAGTCAGCCAACACAAAATGTCAATGTGGCTGAGCAGAATGAACATAAAGCTCGTATTTCCTTAGGGTGCAAATTTACTCAGAGTAAACAGGCAGTTAACCACCGAGTCTTCCCAGATACAAGGACAGATCAAAGAAGCTTTAAAAAGAAAAACAAAACAAATTTAGGTTACTATTCCAAAAGATGCCCTGGGTAATAAGGCACTATCACACCCCTGTGCCATCGTCAGAGGTCATCTCTACACACAAAGTGGCTCTCCCATCTTGTTAATGGTCATTGCCCACAAGGAAATGTCTGCTCTATTAGATAACCTTGTAAGGGACAGACCTTGGACAGCTACTGCCAGCTATATGTGCAATTCCTTCCTCTGTAGGTATGAGAAATAAAGGTCGTCTCCACATCTTTCCTCTAAGACCCAGTTTCCCTCATCGGTCACACTGGGATGCTGGCATATAACTTGTTATAACGGGAGGGCAGTTATCAGTCGGTATCAAAGGTTGAGATTTCTACCTTTAAAAATGATGCGAGTAAGGTCCAGGGAGGATAGTGTCCATCCACTTAAGTCCCACGGCTGGTTAGTGGCTGTGCCTGACCCAGGCAATCAGGTTTCAGTATACCCTAATCACAAAACTCAAACTCTAATTACATAGATTTTGCTGACCTTGAGGTATAAAATGACATTCCTTGAAAAGGCATTGGATACATCAGCCAAGTGTGAGCAGTTCATTTGCAAGAGAGCTACTTTGACTTTTAGATCTTGTCATCAGGGAAAACGCCTGAATCTTACAACTGGCTGGTCTAAAGCAGTCAAGTCACGAATACTCTTTTCCCTATATTAAATCCACACTTTAGAACATTGTACTGGGAGGTCAGAAGTCCCTCGTCTTGGCCTGCACGATGGAAGCACTCACAGCAGATGCAGATGCAATTCCTGCCTCAGCCTGCTGAACCTTGGGAGTAAGAAACAGAAGCTTGCTTCCCAGGCTGAGATTACTGTTCAGCACACTGAGTAATAAGGACAGCTCCGAGGAGGCCTGGGAGGACTTTCTGCAAGCTTGTGTTTGCACCAAACCCTGCAAAATACAGCTTCAAACGCACTCCTCACTGCTACTTTTAGTATGGGCTAGCTAGCTCACTCTACCAACTCAAAGCATTTCCAAAGATGTAATGAACACTTGTAATGTGGCAGCCAGGGAAATGCTATTATCTACTAAGTCCTCAGGCTGTTATTGCAGAAAGACAAGATCCTTCGCATTTACCCTGGTTGCCACTGAATTATCGCACTTTAGTCTTTCTCAGCCAAAATGCCTTTGAGGATGCCTGGGCTGCTAGATCATCCCAATCTAATGAGCGTTTATTTTAATTGCAGAGAAATCTGCAAAAATGTATTCCTTCCTTTAATATGCCTACCATTCACCACTGCAAATAAAAATGCATCTCATATGAGACGGGCCGACCCTACAACACAAGAGTTTTTTCTGTGTGTCACATTTCTGCGGCCCTCCTCACCTGACCCCACTTACTATGACCTCTGTCTAGGGTTTCCAATCCCCGGGGACCCAGAGGCTCAACAGCACCCCACCATGATCCCAAACTCTCCTGACTCCAATCATCACCATTTGAATGTGTCTTTCCTACAAGTTCATCTGATAAACCAAATTAATATCTTCCAAACTTTTGTCGCTTGTCAAACATTGTCATCATCCGTGGAACCACCTGCACTGTTATTAACCTAGTATTTTGTTTAAATTGACTTGTTTTTAAATGCAAATAATTGCTTTGTTTTAATTCCAATCAGTAATTATCTTTGAACCCACAGTTTTAATATCTTATTTATTTTAATGCATATTAGGAGAAATAAATGTGTAGAACTGTTAAAATAAAAATGTTCATCCATATATTACTAAAACTACCTTATGTCCAGTGACGGTACATGTCTTCAACTTTGGAAAACAAAAAATGAAATCAAATTAAAATATTGGCTGCTATTAGCCTAATGAGTGTCCCCTTCTGGACTAAAATTTCATTTTAAAGGAAACCTTCAACATTTTTTTCTTTACGTTTAACTCAACTGAAAGATAGAAAGAAGGCATGATGTCACGGAAGCCATAAATTTTTTTGAGCCCAAGAGAGCGAACTAGTCCTCAAATCTTAGAGATTATACTGTTTGTTAATGTTGCGGTTACCCTTCCCTTTTGAGAGCATCCTCCTGGGTTTTGGAAAGATCCAGCTTTGCTTTCTTCCAGGGGATGAATGTTGGGCCTGGAGCCTCTGAACACACCACATTAAGGAATGAAGGTTGGCACCAGAGATCTGAGGTTCCACCAGAAACAGGGGCTCCAGGTTGGATCTACTTCTTCCCCTATCGCTTTCTATGGATGGATTTTACTGTCCCTCTCTATTGACATCAGGGTGGGTATGTGACTTCCTTTGCTTAATACAAGAGGCGGGACGCTATGCTGCTTCAGGGCAGAAGCCTTCGGAACTGTCTGGAGGATCCATCAAGTTCAATAGCATTGTTTGGAGGCTCAACTCCTGCTCCCGAGTGGCCGGCAGGTCAAAGTGGCCAAGAACAGTGGTCTAGGTTCTTTATTTCTGTAATGTCAAACTGTTTCATTCTAGCCACTGCTCTGAATGGTAACCTTGTTTCTTGGCTTTACATGGCTTTTGTCTTTTTTTAGTATGAAGTGAAACAAATCTAGGACAGTGTACACACTCATAGGCACACACTCTAGTGTACGTTTCATGGAGGTGCTATACGCACCAGTGAAATCCACTATGTTCACAGCTGAATGTGCTGTTAGGAAGTGGCTCCCTTGGACCTGGGTCACGGGGGACGTGCCTTGGGAGGACACATCTCTCTGATGTTCTTTCCTGTGCTCTGCTTCCCATTGCCACGAAATGAGCAGCTTTGTTCCACCACACCTTCCTCCATGACATTCCGCCTTAGAGCCGGCTGACCATGGACTGAGATTTCTGAACTGGTGAGCCAGAATGCATTTCTCCTTTGACTGCTGGTTGTCAGGTATTTTGTCCCAGCAAGGAGAAACCCAATACGACAAATCTTCCCATCTCTTGAGGTAGCAACGTTTCCATCCAGGTGCTCACATCCTGGAAACTCCTCTGATTACTCTCCCCCACTCTCCAGGGAGTGTGACCTGTGGATGCTCCTTCTGAGTGTGTCTCCAGCCAGCCTGTTCTCCCACCACTGTCTCTCATGCGGATTACTGTAAAGTTCTCTGAAGTGCTGTATCTGCTTCAACTCATGTCCCTTGAAATTACCTTTCAATGGGTATACTGTCTAATAAAATACTTTTTCTCATGTGTAGATAGCAGCCTTAAACTCTTTCACTATCTTTTCTTTACAAGCGCATGCTTCTTCCTGCTTATAGTGGTTTCTGCTTATCTACAACTTCCTTCACCTTTTCAGTTGCTCATGAATCAGACAATATTGGTATTTGTCTGATTCCTTCAAGAGAGGGACCACATTTACATAACTTTTATTACAATTCATTGTTAGAATTGTTCTTTTTTATTATTAGTTATTTGTTATTAATCTCTTACAGTACCTAATTTATAAATCAAACTTTATCATAGGTTTGTATGTATAGGAAAAAACATAGTGTATGCAGCATTTGGTACCATCTATGTTTGTAGACATCCTCTGGGAAGGTCCTGAAATGTATCTCCCATGCATGAGGGGGCTACTATGAATAGTTCTATACAATTGGGATAAGAATATAAAAGTAACGGATCAAAGTGATAATATAGTTTTTAAAATGAAACTGAAAATATTCTAGTCCTGGAAGAAGATTAAGTGCATACATTAGGCTAAAGAAGTATATAATATACATAATTAATATATTAAGTGCAACATTTGTTTTTTATGTTTTGATCTTATTTTTATTGACATGTATAAACTTGTACATATTTGCAAAGTATATTGTGATAATCTGATGCATGTATATAAGGTCACTATAAAATTGGGGTGATTAGCATTTCTGTTTCCTTAAATATTTATCATGTCTTTATTTTGTAAACTGAACTCTTCTATGTAGGTGAGTTTTCCATCACTGTAGTGAAATACACGAGTGGTTAACAGTTGGCATTAAAAAAACAAACAGTTGGTATGTAAAGAGAGAAGATTTATTTGGGCTCTCAATTTTGAAGGTTCTAGCACATTATGACTGAGTTCACAGTGGGCAAAATCGCTCCCTGTGTGGCAAGGAGCGGGACAGGGGAGGATCAGGGTCCTTTCAGGGTACCTCCCAAGGATTAAAGACTCCACCCTCACCCTGGGTCCCACTGTAAAAGATTCCAGATCTTCTCATTAGGGCCACCCTGCACAGCAAGTCTTTAACACATGAGCCTTTCAGGGATTCAGGATGCAAACTTCTGGGGCTGGGGGTTTAGCTCAGTGGTTAGAGTGCTTGCCTGGCAAACACAGGCTCTGAGTTTGCTCTCCAGCACTACTGCACCCTCTCTTCTGATTCTTTGTTAAATATACAATAAATTACTGTGAACCACCATCACCCACCATACTGTGCTGTGGAACATTAGAATTTATTCCTTCTATGTGACAGTATTTTGGTAACTGTTACCCACCCTCCTTCTCCACCCTCGCCTTCCTACACTTTTTGTCCTCTAGAAGCCACTGTTCTACTCTCTATTCTATGAAATCAGTTATTTAAAAATTTTAAATTTTAATTAGTGCGTGTTTACAGTACATGATTATATTCATCATGGTGAGTTGGTGTATATACATAACATATCTTGATTCTTTTTTTTGAGACAGGGTCTCCCTATGTAGTTCAGGCTGGCCTTGAACTCACTATGTAGCCCAGGCTGGCCTCGAACTCACAGTGATCTTCCTGCGTCAGCCTCCAGAGTGCTGGGATTACAGGTGTGCACCATTGCACCGGCTTTCTTAATTCATTTTTATCCCTTTCTCCTTCCCTCCCTCTCCCATCTCTCTGTCTCTTGGTCCCTTTCCCTTTTACAAAAGAACTGTTTCCTATTATCTATCACCCTGTTTCCTATTATCTATCTTTTATTTTTCTTTCTTTTATTTATATTTTGAGTTTCTCATACATATAAGAGAAACTATATGATAAGTTTATGTCTGACTTGTTTCACTTAATACTGTGGTCTCAAGGTTACATCCATTTCCCTACTAATAACTCAAGTTCATCCTTCATTATGACAGAGTAGTACTCTATTGTGTATAAATATATTTTCTTTATCCATTCATTTGTTGATAGACATACAAGTCACTCCCTAAATTTAGCTATTAGCAGCACGTTTTATGAAATCAGCTATTTAAAACTTCCATCTAAGCACAAGGACACTCAGTATTTGTTTGCCTATTAGACCTTTTTATTAAAGTTTATTTATGCTACTAGTTTCTTATTTATTTAAAGGTGTTGCATGAAGGAAAAAAAGAAAGGATTATTTGTCTAAATAATAGAGGACATAGCAATTTCCTTTCTTTCCTCAAATAAGGCTGCTTTTATCTTCAGGGAAGGGTGATTTGGAAGTGAGTGCTACTACTTGGAATGGGATGAGTAGTCAACTTTGGTGGATAGAATGGCACTTCTAATTTCCTGTCTCAAAAGTACAAGAATTCTATTTTTAGAAAAACTCCAGAATGGCTTCCTTCCTCATTTGCATGGCGTTGCAGTGTTTACACTGTTATTCTTATCATCTTATAAGACAATCCGCCCCAGATGGAATTTATACCTGGCACAATGATGACCATGATCAGAATCAGCACTTAATTAATTATGCATATTAAACAAGTGCAGTCACACATAGATTCTATTACCTGGAATGCTGCTGGGGTGCTTCCTTTTTCAGAATTTTGACTGTAAAGGATACACAGATGTCCCATTTTAATTATCTCATTTTCAAGTACTTTTAAAATTCACTAGAAGTGGTTTGTAAAATTAGATTAATTTTGCTCTTGTAATATCTAAGATGAAAAAGTAAAAAAAAAAGAAATTTGAAGCCCTGAGAGAATAAGCTAGATACTATATATGATGTGAACATAATACTCTATCACATGTACCTCTTGCCTTTCCTTTACCTTAAAATTCTGAACATTGGTCAAAGGAATGTTTGACCAAAGGAATGTTTGGTCAAAGGAATGTTTCTTGTGAGGGCATTTTAATTTTGTCAAAATAATAAACTATCCTGTGGCCAGGATGATGGTTGTCTTATCTCACGCATTTTCAGTGAACACAAGCCTTTATCAAAGCTTTTGGCAGATTTCAAATTCAATTAACTATAACTCTCTGGTGGTTTTTCCCTCCACAGTCCTGCTGAAGAATTATATGATTGTCATGTGTGTTAGAAGTGACTTCCTTTCAGTTCTAGGGTAGGATTTGGCCAGACAGAAATTTGAGCAGCCATTCTATTTGTGGGCCCAGGCAGAATCAGGAAAATCCTCTCAGAGATATTGTGACTTGAAATCTCATGCCCCTACATACAAAGGTTGTAATCTTAGGTTAAGAGGGAGACAATGGTCATTGACAGAGGAGACAGAATTTGCTCATAATTTTATCTTTCTCATTTTGTGTGTATAGAAAAACACCTATGGGTAAGTAATGTTAGCTTTGACTCTACCCCTCCCCACACACACAATCCAACCCATTCTCCATACTGCACCTTGGAAGAAGTTTCTAAGTGAATGCATTCATGTTAACCTTAAATTTGACATTATTCATTAATTCGTCACTGTCCTCAAGATAAAGTCTAAATTCTGCAACACAGCTTGAAAACATTTTACATCTGGTATCTGCCTGTGTCACCTGTATATCTGCCAGCCTTGACTCTTGCATCCAAACTCCAGCCAAATGGAACAACTCTGGTTAAACTAAGCCAAGTAGGTTTGCTGTGCAAAGTATTCATGACACTTGGATACACTTCCTCCCCTCCCACGTCTCTCACCTGGATAACCCCTGTTCATCCTCAATACCTCAAGATCTGATTTCCTTTAAGAACCTTTTCCTGGCTTCCTAAGACTGGGTTTGGGACTTCTCTTCTGTGTTCCCCTAAATGCCTGTATTTATCTCTGCCATCCCACGGATCACAAAATTTGTTCACTTTTCCATATCATTGGAGTGTATTTTGAGTGTATTCTAGCATTCAGCACAATATAGTCATGCACCACATAATGATGTTTCAATCAGGAATGGACCTTGCATTTACGACTGTGATCTTGTTTGATTATATTACCTAGTGACGCTGTAGCCATCTTAGTTTGTATAAGCATACTCTATGTTGTTCAGACAATGGCAAAATTGTCTAATAACACATTTCTCAGAACATACCCCTATCATCAAGGGACTCACAATTGCATTAGCACAAAAATCAGCCCTGAGTCAATGTTTACTGAGCAACAACACGATGGCTCCCAAGCACAAAAGGCTTCCCACCAGCAGAACCTACAGTAATAGGTATCATGTCCTGTTCTTCATTTCCCATTCAAAAGAGTCCAATTTCTCTACCAGAACAGTGACACTAAGTAAAAGTTTTACAGATCAAGTTTCCAGTTTCCAAAACTGGAGAGTTCTTCCACCGGAATAGCCTTAAACCCTGCTTTCTATCTAGAACTAATCTAATAGCCTCTCTTTGACTTTCAGGAATTCATTAAACACCCCTTCCAATTTGGTGGAGCCATCCCCAACTACTGACCCTGTATTGCTTTGTTTCTCTCCTTCTGTCCTTCTACTCTTCACTAGGGTTCATTCTCTTGACTCTTTATGGTATGCTATTGCTATCTTACTGTTTTATGTTTAACCTATCCTTCAATTAACTGTTATTTCCTCAAGCACAGATATCACATCTTATGCTCCTCATTAAATGTCATAGAATTTAGAATAATGTCCATTAAAGTGGCTATTGATGTTTCTCTTACTATGCTGTGCTTTTAGCTGGAATTTATGTCTTTTTTTCTTTTATTCCTATCCAGGGTCCCTTGCTACAGTCTAGATTTTAGATCTTCTGTGGCCTGATTCATGTGTTATAGTTCTTTTGCCCTTAGTGTAAGTAATGTATGTGTTATACACAGAAGAAATGTTTGGCACAGTTGATGATAATGATGATAATGATATGTCTTCAAAAAATATGTGTTGACTATTTGGTTGATTTCCCATGATAAATACATTTCTAGTCCAAGAATTAAGAAAATCTTTGTGCCCAGTCATCTGATTAGTGGGGTCCCAGGAGCCTGAACATTTTATGGTCCCACTTACCTTGTACCTGAGCTTGATCATCTTTTGTATTGATATCCAGGGATCCCAGAGGCAATATCTTCCCTGGAAAGTAAATTTCAGCAGAGGGAAACATTTCTATCATAGAACGTTTAACTGTAAAGGATTTTTTCTATGAAGAAAACATTAATTCAGTTTCTATATAGCAAAAAGTAAGTTGTAAGTAATTATCTCTGCTGTTGATGCTTTCTTGTGATTATTGTATTTATTTTGAGATTTACTGCCTTAAAGAAGATATTAAGAAATGAGGTCCTGAACTCTGCTATATATACAAGATACTAGGATGAAGTTTATAATTAATGATATCTTAAGATAATTAACACTAGTGCTATATTGTTAGGTTATCTTAGGATCTAAAACTGCTTGTCCTGTATTGAATAGTTAATGTTCACAACACTCTTCTTCTCACACCGAACACCTTGCCTTCTCTGACTATGGGAGCCCTTTTGTAAGCAGATGTAAGGTGTGCTTTTCCCAAAGAGCATTACAGCAATGACAACAATGAAACTGAGCATGTTAGCTAGCTTTCTGTCACTATGAGAAAATAACTGAGGCAAACAACTTAAAAGCAGGAAAGGTTTGTTTGGCCCCATTGTTTCAGAGTTTTTTTTTTTTTCTTTTTTTCATGGTCACTTTGCCCATAATTTTGGGCTTGTGATTAGACAAAATACCATGACAGGGAACATGTGGTAGAGCAAAGCTGCTCACTTCATGGTGGCCACAGAGCAAATAGAAAGAGAAGCAGCTGGGGTCCCAACATCCCCTTGGAGGGCATGACCCCACTGACCTACCTCCTCCAGTAGGCCCACCTCCTAATGTCCCCACTATCTCCCAACAGCACCACCCTGGTGACTAGGCCATCAACACATGGGTCTTTGGGGGAAATTTATTCCTGAGAACTTCCTTATTAGGACTATCTTTGCTATTTTCCTGGTGTTTGGGTACATTGTGTGACCCAACATACTGTGCTTCTGAAAATTGCTAAGAGAGTAGATTTGAATATTCTTATCACAAAAAAATGGTAAGGATATACGGCAATGTATCTGCTCATTAGCTTGACTTGGCCACTCTGCAGTGTACAGATATTTCAAAACATTGTGTTGTGGGGCTGGGTATTTAGCTCAGTGGTTAGAGTGCTTGCCTTGCAAGCACAAGGCCCTGAGTTTGATCCTCAGCATACACGAGAAAACAAACAAACATTGCATGGTATATAATATATATATATAATACCCAACCAAATTCAATAGCACATTAAAAGAACCATTCACCATGATTAAGTGGGATTTATTCAGGGATACAAGGATGGTTCAGCAAGTGGAAATTCATAAAAGTGATATACCACATTAACACAATGGAGAAGAACAACAGCCTATTTGATCATCTTGATAGATTCACAAAACTCATTTGAAAGAATTCAATATCATTTCATGATTTTTAAAAATTGACAAATTAAGAATAGAAGGAATGCACTTCAACAAAGTAAAGGGCATACACAACAAGCCCCTGGTTAACATTAAACCTTACAAAAAGGAAATCAAGAGATCAATGAAACAATAAAATAACAAAATCATGAGACACTGCAAAAATACATTGACTTGGATCAGAAGAATTAATATTGTTAAATTACCCAAAGGTATGTATAGTGAACACTACGAAGCATTAATTTTAAAAAATGAGGAAGACATAAACAAATAGAAAAATACTCCACTTCATAGATCAGAAGGAAATATGATTAAAATGTCAAAATTAGAGCTGGTGGTGTGGCTCAATGGTAGACTGCTATAGCATGCAGGAAGCCCTGTGTGTAGTCCCCAGCACTGAGAAAAAGAGTCAATATTACTTAAAATGATGTGTGGATTCAATGGAATTGTTATCAAAATCCCAATAACCTTTTCACTGAAATAGGAAAGCATACTGATATTTGAGTGCAGCCACAAAAGACTGCAAATAGCCAAAGCAATATTGAGCAAAAAGAGCAAAGCTGGAGAATTCTAACACCTGACTTCAAAATATACTACGAGTTTGTGGTATCAAAACAGTATGATACTAGCAGGAAAACAGACTTATAGACCAATGGAACAGAATAGATACCCCAGGAATAAATACACACATTTATGGTCAATTGACTTTAAAGAAAAATGTCAAGAATGCCCAATGAGTCAAAGGCTGTCTCTTCAATAAAGGGGTATGTGAAAACTGAACATGCAGAAGAATGACATTAGAACTCACTTGACACTATATACAAAAATCAACTCAAAGTGGATTACATGTAAAGTGGATTTACATGTAAAATTTGAAACCACAGAACTACTAGAGGAAAACAGAGAGAAAAACTCTGTGTGTAACATCAGTCCAGGCAGTGATTTTTTTTTTCTTTTTGGCTATGATCTTCAAAACACAGGCAACAAGGGTGGGGGAATATAGTACAGTAGTATAGCCTTTTTCTAGCATGTATGAAATCCTGGTTTAATCCCCACACTAGATAAAAAGAAAACCACAGGCAATATCAAAGTAAAAACCTTCTTCAGAGCAAACAAAACAATCAGCAGAGGGAAAAGACAACCTAAGGGAAAAAATATTTGCAAACCATACACCTGATGAGGGGGTTATATTCAAAATATATAAAGAGCTCAAACAAGAAAACAACATGGTGTTGGGGATTCAGCTCAATGGTAGAGCACTTGCATAGCAAGCACAAGGCCCTGAGTTCAATCCCCAGAAGCCCACCCCCAAAAGAAAAGAAAATAACGTGATTAACAGAAGAGAAAAGGACCTGAATAGACATTTGTCAAAAGATATTTATCATACTAATGGTCAATAGGCTTATGAAAAATACTATCACTATTCACAAGGGCAGTAAAAGTTAAAACATAAGAAGATATCTCCCACACTCTCTAAAATGACTGTTATCAGAAAGACAAAAACAGCAAAGGTTGAAGAGAATACAGATGAAAAAGTATCTTTGCACACTGGTGGTGAGAATTTAAAGTTACTTCAGCTACTATGGATATGAGTATAACAGAGATTTCTCAAAAAATTTAAAATAGAACTATTGCATGATGCAACAACCTCAGTACTGGTTATATATCCAAAGGAAATGAAGTCCACATGGCAAAGAGGTATCTACACTCCCATGTTTATTGCAGCATTATTCACAGTAGCCTCGATATGGAATCAACCTAAGTATCCATTGACAGATGATGGATTTTTAAATGTAGTATTTATACACACAGTGGAATACTAATCAGCCTTTACAATGAGGGAAACCTTGTCATTTTTACCTACATGGAATAAACCTGGAGGACATTATGCTAAGTACAATAAGCCAGAAACAGAAAAAAAAATGATCTCACGTATATGTGGGATCTAACGTGAAATCTAAAATGTCAAACTCACAGAAGCAAAGAGAATATCCCTGCAGAGAATATCCCCTGGTCTCTGCAAGGGGGTGGGGAATGGGCATGCTGGGGAGATGTTGGTCAAATAACACAAAATTTCAATTAGATAGGAAGAGTAAGTTCAATAGCTCTCTTGCACGACATGCTGACTGTAATTAATGACATATTGCATTTTTGAAAGTTGCTTATAGAGTAGATTTGGAGTGTTCTCTTCACAAACAAGGTAAGGATGTACATTTTCTAATTAGCTTTATCTAGCCATTCTGCAATATATATAGTTCAAAACACTTTTATGTATGTAATATGTATAATTTTTGTGAGTTGAAAAAAAGTTGAATTAGAAAAATAAAAATTAATAACAATTTAAATATTTTGTTCAACCCTTTTTACCAAAGCTACTATCATTTCAGCATGTAAAATAATTACTGATTTTTTTTTCCAAAATTCAACATATATTTTATACTTGTATATTCCAATTTGGACCAGCCACCCTTCAAGGGCTCAATAGCCACATATGGCTAGTGGTTACCATACTGGACAGTGCAGCTCTATACTGCGCATAGTATATTATAGTATAGGAATGCCAAACAATAACTACAATGATTAGTGAGATCCATTGAGAGGCAGCTTTTGCCATATTTCATTTGTTCATTCATCCATCCAATGTTGGCCAAGCACCATCAGGGATATAAAGAAAACAAATTCATATAGTTCATGCCTTCATGAAATTCAGAGTCTAGTAGCAAGGATAAGAGAATCAACAAATAAAAATAATTAGAATGGTTAATTTAAAAGCACCACAACAGAAGCATGGATTAAAATGCTAGGGGCTTCAGCAGAGAGAGAGAGACTTTTCTAACTGGAAGACTAAGAAAAATTTGAGGCATTTAAACTGAATGACAAAACATTAAAAAACTGAATAGACAGCAGACACACAATGTTGTAGAGAGGGAAACTTCCAAGAGAGAATACGGCCTGAGCAAAGGCATGGAATTGGCCATGCGAGGACAGTACATGAGAAGAGCAAAACTCTGTGAGCTTAAAGTTTGAAGTGAGTGAGAGTGAGTATCTTAGTCCATTTTGGCCACTCTAACAAAGTACTTTAGGCCAGGTAATTTATAAATAAAAGAAACATATTGCTCACAGTCCTGGAGGCTGAGAAATCCAAAATCAAATCACCAGTAAGTTCTGTATCCGGTGATGCTCCCTCCCACTTTGAAAACGGTGCCTTGTTGGCTTGTCTGCACATACCAGAAGAGGGAATGCTTTGTCCCCACACGGCAGGAGGACAAAAGGAACTAGGGTGTCCCCTTCACTCTCTTTTATAAGAATAACTAGTACCATTAAAGAGAATGGAGTGCTTATGTGTTAAACACACCTCTTACTACTCTCACACGGGATTATTACAGTCCAACATATGAATTTTGGCGGGACATAGACATTTGAACGATGGCAAGAAGTGGGCAGAAATCCTTCAGATGTGGAGGATGAGCAGTCACCACAGTTTATGAGCTATAGACCAGTACCGTTTTTAGAAGTTTAACTAGAAACACTGTGTACAAGGTAAGTCCGGAGAAATGTTTGGAGCCGGTAAGGGAGAGGTCTGTAATCATCTATGCTATACTTGGAACGTCCCCCTGAGGTTCATGCGCTAAAGACTCGGTCTTAAGTTTGGCACCTCTGAGAGATGACAGAAGGTAGCTATAGCTTCTTAGATGACTCAGGCCTGAGATCCCTGGCACTCAGCTGTACTGTGAAGGCAGTTCTGTGCTTGTGGTTGAAGAATCAACCACAAGTGTTGATGGAGAAGTCTCAGAGACAAACTATGGTGTACAGTAAGTGCTAAGCTTAGTGATTTGCTGGTACCAGAGAACCAATTGTTAAATGTTTGAGAGTTTTTCCAGTCAGTTGTTAAATACAGCCATTATTAAAAATAAAATTATATAAACTTAGAAGTAAACTATAGCAGGAATAAGATAATAAATATTCCATTTTCATCATTTTAATTATTTTGCATTTTACTGTTATCTATGATCCTGAAGATATTCTTATTCTGCCTGAAGGATGATATATTGATCAGTTGGGACAAAATACAGGGAACAAAATATAAGACATACACAACTTATAGGACAAAATATTATTTTCAGCCCATGGTTTGAGTGGTTTCAGTCCTTGGTTAGCTGACTCCAAGGCAGAAGTATCAAGGCAGAGGAGCAAGAAAGAGGCAAACTGCTCAACTCGTGTCATCTGAAAATCAGACTGCAGGACAACAGTGCCAGAGAAGACGGGTTCAGAGACCAGGTATAGTACTCGCATGCCCTCATGACCCACCTAGACACATCCAGAAGTGCACTTTACTAATCTCCAGGCACGTCTCAAGCCAATCAAGCTGACAATCAAGACTAACCATCACAAGTAAAAACATTTAATGGACCGTTACTCGACATCTCTTCTCCCTATTCAGTGATGTTAGTTGGTAACTTGAAATCAATCATGGTAGCAATACTTGCACCACAGAAATTGATAAAGGCTAAAAATTGATTTACTGTTTTGCTGACTGTTTAGACCAGTGAATGGCAATCTACAGGGTATCAAATGTATGGTGAATATTTGAATTTAAAAAAAAATTATTATAGTAAAAAATATTGCCATTAATCCCCCTCAAAACACTCCCCTTCACTTCAAATACACTTATCCCATACTTCTTGCTCATTTCTAAAGCAGTTCTGGAAGTTCTCTTTTGTAAGTGTCTTTAGTTTGTGCTGTCATGACAACCTTGATGTCCAGAATCCATTCAAAATGTTTACCTTTCATGATCATTTTGACTTCAGGGAAGAACCAGAATTTGTCAGCGCCAGATCCAGTGACTAAACTAAAGAGGACACATCACAGTGTTTTTACGGGGCTGCTTTTCCATTAGCAGCAATGGAACCAGCATTATTATACTTCCTAAAGACACTCACAAGAGAGGACTTGCACAGCTGCTTCAGAAAGTGGCAAAAATATGGGATAAGTGTGTTTAAAGAGAGGTAGAGTACTTTTAGGGGGGGTTAATTGAAATGTGTCTTCTACTGTAATAAATTTTTAAAAATTTAAACACGCTGTTTTTCATCAGCTCCAGTTATACAGCTTGGAGTGAAAAAAATAGCCCACTGCTCATTTTTATGTGGCTTATGAGCTAATTGGCTTTCATAATTTTAATTAAAGAAATCAAAAGAAGAAGAATATTTTATGACATGAAAATTATATGAAATTGAAATTTCAGTGTTCAGATTTTACTGGAATACAGTCACCTTCATTTGTTTACATCTATGTCTGTGACTGCTTTTGTGCTACAGTGGCAGTTGTGTAGGCAGAGATGATTGAGACAGAGACCATAGGACCTGCGGAATCTATTTGGCCCTTTAAAAAAGTTTGGCAATTAAGATTGCTTTCAATTTAACAAAGTGGTATGGAAAATGTGATTGCATTTTTAAATTTTCACGTCTCTGACTGTTACATTGTGAATAATACTTTTTAAAAGTGAGGAAATATGTTTCCAAGATCCTTCCAATATTCAAAGTCCTTAAGCAAGTGAATTCCAACATACATCTTTAATGTTTTATTTAGCCTTGCTCATTGACTCAAATGAAAATATTCACTAACATTCCTGTGAGAACTGCATTTGTTTCTCAGTTTTGGCCAGACATTATCTATGAACTCAGAAATTCAACATAAGTGAGTGAAAATGTTCTGTGAGGGTCAATTAACTATACAAAATTTACAAAAAGAAAGTATCATATGTTTTTTCATTATTTATTTATAAGTTGTGAGCCACAGTTACTTTACATTAGTACAATTTATAATAAATTTATCTATGGGCCTAGAGAGTCATGTATTAAATATTTAGTTGTATATTACTGGCTAAGTTCCTTTCCTCACCTTTTCACATTCTTACCTCCCTTAGACAATGGGGAAAATCCTTGTTGGTTCAGAGATTCAATGACCTTTCCTGTTGTAGCAATACCGTTCTGGAATTCTTCAGCAATCACAACTCAGGAGACTGGAGATGGGATAAGTCTAAACTGAAGATTGCATCGGAGTTCCTCTGAAAGTCTTTTTTAGAGAAGGCTTGAAAGCAACCTATTATTAATGACTTAATAGAATTTCTGAGCTATACTCTTGACTAGTCAACAGAATTTGCATTAGATTATTTTCGTCTGGAATTTTTTCCTTCTTTTGTTCTCATTTCTCTAAATTGGCCTAGAATCATACTTTAGAGGACTCCTGAAACAGTCTTTTGACAGTCTTCCAGGTGAATAAAACCCTGACTGCCTTCCAATCCTCCATGATAGAATGCTTCTTCCTTTCTTCCCTTGCAAACAATGTTGCACAAACTAAGACCCCCAAGTCCTCACCCATATTGAACCCAGTTCTAGGCAAACATTAAGTAAACGACAACTAAAAATATTACAGGTACTGCTCATTCTACTTGCAAGTTGTTCTACAATTAAGAGGAGGAAGGGCATGTTCAAGCCCTCACTGCAGAACTTGATGTTAATGCTTTAAGCATTATTTCTTCACTGTATTTATTAGGGCTGAGGTTGTTGGGATGATTCACAGAAAATTAGCTACTTATATTTTTTTCCTTATAACACAACTAATTCAGCATCAGAAATTAGGTGATAATATACTTATGTAAATAAAGCTGCATCAAAGCTTGGCAAAATTCCTAACATAAGAATATATTATCTGGAGAGAGAGGCCCCCGCAGCCGGACAAAGCCTGCAAAGCAATCCCGCCCTGCGACATCCGTTGCCAGGCGACAGAGAGATTTCCCCCTCCCGCCCTGGACACACGAAGGGGGAGGGGAGGTGCTTGGTAACCACCGGACTTTGCAGCCAGCCAGCCAGGTGAGAGAGAGGCCCCGCAGCCGGACAAACCCTGCAAAGTGAGCCCGCGCGCCGGCAAGGTCTGAACCCATTAACATACATAAAATCTATGCCTCCTCTCTGGTGACACTGTACTATCTTGGGCTGTTTTCCCACCAACATTCTTTTTTTTTTTTTTTTGGAGGGGCTGTCTGTAAGTTTGTTTTTTCCTCCTCTTTCTTCTCCCATTGTCTCTCTTTTAGCCTTTTTCTTTTTAACCTTTCCCTCTCTGAAGTCAACATTACCAAGTAGAGCCAACCATGACCGCGTGTTTGAAAATAACCATGGAGGACTAAAGGTTATAAGAACT
>PVJO010015381.1:0-17932 GCA_004026905.1 Hystrix cristata
ATTGGACATACAGGTTATGAGAGTAATTATTCTCATATATTAGAAAGCAAAGCAGAGAAACGTCACTTCCAGAAAGATGAAATAGATGTGCATTTCTTTATTCCTTCTCCTAAGTATTGATGAAAACCCTGGAAGTTACACATAAAAAATATAAAGAGACTGAAAAGTGAAAAGGGAAGTTAAGCCAACCTGAGATACTGAGGTCCCAGGAACAGCCCTGTGGTGGGATCCACAGATTACCTTTTTACCTCTTCTATCCCACAGTGGGAGCTGGAAAAACCAACAGCCCAAAACACCAAGATGCACACATCAAAAAAAAAAAAAAAAAAAAGCCCCGAAGGACCAGAAAAAAGGCGACCCAGGACGACAGAAAGCCTTTAGATCATAACCACTCAGCCCAGCCAAATGCCACAGAGAAAAACTGTTTTGCTCGCTGGTCAGAAGGAAAGACCAAGTGGGGGGGTCTAGATTTCCATCATTACCGGTCTGTAGGAAAGCACGCAAACTCCTGCAATGGGCAGAGTCACAGAAGGCCTAGTCGGGAGGCCGGGACTGTTATTCCCACTGAGCGACACTGAGACCCGCCACCAGCCTGTGTCGGTGGGGAACTTGACTCCACCTGGCAGCCGCAAGGCACTTCTCCTCCTCTTTTTAGGGGGGCATCAAAGTACGCCAACAGGACAGTCAGCAGTTTTGGGGCCACCCCCTTAGGTGTCTGCGGAAGCCGCTGAAACAGCTCAAGATATACCTAAGAGCTCCAAACATAATACCAAACATAAACCTCAATGACCAGGCTTCTATCACAACTCACTTTTCATACCAGGAACCAGGAAAATCTCGAATTCGAGAAAAGACAACCAACAGATTCCAACACCAAGATGGCAAAAACGTTAAAATTATCAGACAAGGATTTTAAACCAGCCAACACAAGTGCTTCAGCCAGCCACTTTGATGAACTCAACAACACATGAAAAATTAAAAGTTGTCAGCAAAGAAATAGATGACACAAAGAGCCCAGGGAAAATTTTAGAATGGAAATGTACCATAAAACCAAAATATCAGCCTCGAGGGACAGACTCACCAGCAGGTGGACTTGCCAGTGGGGGAAACTCTGGGGACCTTGATGGCAGAATAATAGACATCGCCCTGTTGGGAGAAAAACCATGAAATAGTCTGGAGAAAAGAAAGGGTCTCGGGGGACCTTGGGATTGTATCAAAGATCTAACACATATGTGATCAGAGCCCTACAAGGAAGAGAAAGAGAGTGAAGTTCAAAATGTATTTGAAGAAATAGAGACTAAAGTTTTCCTAAATCTGGAAAAGACAGAAACTTACAAATTCAAGAAGCTAAGTCGACCCCGCAAAAGGCCGAATCCACCAAACTCCACAGTGAGCCCCGTCGTGACACACTTCTGAAAACTAAAGGGAAAAAAAAAGAATCATGAAAGCAGTGAGAGAGTAATGACACCTTACCAACGATTTAAACGATGGCAAGTTGGTCACATAAACCGCGGAGAATAAAATTTAAAAAATGTTGAACCCGTATTTCCATACACAGTACGTATATCCTTCAGAAATGAAAGAGAAATCAAGATATTCCCAGATGAATGAAAGTTAAAAGGACCTGTCGGCAACACGAAGTAAATGAAAAAGAATCTCGGAAAATCAGGAAATGAAAAAGATAATAAAAAAATTAAAATATGAATAATATTTTTAAAATTTCCTTCTCTTCCTGAGTTTTCTAAATTATGTTTCATGGTTGAGGCAAAAAGTAGAACACTGTCTCATAGCTGCATATAGAAAATATGTCAGATAATTATATTAAAATGGGGAAGAATAAAGGGAGACAAGGTGGCTATTCTTCACTTGAACTGATAAAATGACAAGAGTACCCTACACAGTAAGTACACATCCTGCAATACCTGGAGCACCTACTGCAAAGCTTTGCAGAGATTACTCAAAAACACTATAGATAGCATCAAAGTGGAATTCTTTTTTTAAATTTTATTTTGATGGTACATTTTAGATGTACACAGTGATAACATTCATCATAGGGGATTTGTACTTGTACATGATATACCTTGTTGCTTCTTTTTTTCCCATTCCCCTCTCCTCCCTCACCTCTCCTCCCTCCTTATTTACAAAAGCTTTGTTGCCATTTTTTCTTCCATTTCTTATTTCTCTTGTCCCTCTGTTCCTCCCCCCCTCCATTTTTCCCTTTCCCATTTGAACACTTTCTTCCCTTTCCCAATATAACACATTTTAGTCTTTCTTACAGTTTCAAAGTGGAATTCTAAAACATATTCCAGTAACCGACAGAACAGCAGGCGAAAGAAAACAGAAAAAAGGCAGAGGGAACCACCAGAAAACAAAAAACTGAAATGCAGTAAGCCCTAAATATCAATAATTACAGTAAATAAAAATAGTCTTAATACATGAAATAAAAGATGGAGATTGGAAGGATGAGTTAAAAAAAAAAATGACCCAACTGCACAATGGCTCGTGTAAGAAACCCACTTCGAATGTAACGATGCAGGCTAGCTGGAAAGCAAAGAGAGAAGAGAACTCTGCTACTGTTCCCAGGGGGTTGTCTGTAGTAGCCCCAAACCGGAAGCAACCAAAGTGTCCCCGAGATCTCAAGGCCATTAAGCTGAGTCAAAAAGCACAAGCTCCAAAGTCACATACTGTATGACAGTCACGAAACGGGAAATTCACAGGGATGGAGAACAAAGTCTGCCTAACATGAGGGAGATCCTCCTGGCAGCTGAATAGCCCTGTATTTCGGTGGCCAAGTCATGTATCTTCAGTGTTGATTTCCTGATTTCGCAAGTGTACTAGAGTTGAGCAAGATGCAACGAGAGTATACAGGACCCCGCTATACCTTCTTTGCAACTTCCTATGAATTTATAACTATTTCAAAATATAAAAGGTTTAAGAGACATCTCAGTTGAAGGCTAGAGAAAAGATCTCCTCTTCATTTTTCTGTTTCTGTCTTCTGAGCATAATATTTCATACACGTTTAAAGTAAACTTTCAGGTCTAAAATGTTATACTAGTTGTTTTTAAATGTAGTACTGCCCTGACTTAACAATAAAAAGCTGTGAAAATACTTACATTGCTTCCAGATAAATAAACCCATGAAATATTGTTCAAACACCATTACTTTTCTGATAATGGAATTGGGAAGAAATTTAACAGTGTTGCTACAAAATCACAAATCCTGGCACGGGAAAGATTCCACCAGATAGAGCCCGCGGGCTATCCTCTGGTCTCCCACCTATTCTCTGTCTTCACTACGGTTTCCTTTTGCTTTAAGATTGTAGCCAACAGATGCTTTTATTTAATAGTTTTCTCAGCATCTGTTATCAAATTTCCAAATAACTATATCCAAGTCTTCCATCAGAAAGATACCCATGGCCACCTTCCAGTATACATGAAATTTTGCATTTCCGGCCAACCTGTTTTTTCCTGGAAAGTTAGAAGTATTTTTAGCCAGGGTAAAGTCGAAATGCAGTCAAAGTAGGAAAATGTCTTTAATATTGAGTGCCCAATTGGGGTGGGTCACGTTAACTTTAGCCCTTTATAGCTATCTTTGCAGTATTATGCTAAACATTATATTAATGATATAGGTTATTTCCAAATCTGACCTTTTCTTGATTCTACTCTAAGTGGCAGTAGGGTTGAGGGCTCAGGCAGTTGGACCACAGTCCAGCTGGACAGGCCCAGCGACCTTTCCTTTCTAGCTTCCAACAGTGATCTCAAACTTCCAAACTTCTATGGTCTTTAGATATAGTTCTAATTTAGCAGTAGTGTAATATATTTATATTTGTGTACCAATTCATTTCTGTTTTTAAGTCTGGCTATTGGAAAGTTATAGATCAAAATTATTATGAACATGAATTTGAATCATTGTGCATTCTGTAGCTAATCGAACAATGCATAAGAAATTAATTGGGAATACTGATAAGCCAAGAATAAATTAAACACAAAGAGCAAGAACCTCAGCCATTGAAAATTTCATACCTCAGAATAGCACTGAGAAGCGCCACTCCATCTAGATGGCAGGAATTTCACTGTTTTCCACATAGGTATGTGCACCAGGCGTCCTTCTAGGTTGTCAGACAGTGAAATGACAATTGTATTTTTGATCGAATTCCAAAACCTTGCTCTAGGGCAGCCCTCATTTTTGGTTAAGAATGTAATATTTTCATGGCATTAGTAATTCACTTAACAAGATGCCAATAATTTTAGCACCTAGTGTTACATAAAAATTATAATCACCACATATTCATAAGTGCAAACAACAGCCACAAAAGCTTTGCATAGTGATCTTGTGTACAGCCCCCCAGAACGCTCAGGAAAAACAGTGACCTTGAAGCTCACCTGCAGGAAGGGACCCTGCTTTTCATGGTGGATGAATACAGTCACATATGCCGTAACCACAGGGGTATGCTTTGAGGGCTGCATTACTGGGCGATTTTAGCACTGTGTGAACATCGTGACGAGGGCTCACCCAGACACAGATGATACCGGCCAATCGCACAGTGTGGCCTCTCGGTGCACCCAAGAGGCGCGATAAGTGTGAGGTATGCGTGGCTGTTTCAGAAGTAATACAGCATTCTGCTTTACAGTAACCTGCTTCTGTAAGCAGGAGCACTTGCTAAAATGACATACAGTAGAGTAAACGCACAAAGCAATAGCGGAGGCAGTTACTATCACTATCAAATGTTAGACACCGTACATAATGGTAGCATTTACACGCCTGGCAGCACAGCAGGCTTGCGTGCACCAGCATGACCACCAACATGTGCAACGCTTTACCTCCCTCGCCCTCAGCGGCTGGTCTCAGGCTAGTCCTGAAGAGTCTTCCTCCGCCCCATGCAGCCTCTTCTGCAGAAGGCTCCATCCAGGACAAAACCAGACGAGGACTCCTCTCTAACTCTCAAAGACATGCTTCTCCAGGGAAACGTGTAAAATTAAGTTTTGTAGCTGGAAAGCCCAAAATGACATGAAAAAGAAGAGAAGGGAAAGGACTTGAGGCTGCACCAGAGAGCAAAGGCTGGGCAATATTCTACCTCGCTGGAGTGGGGCAAGAGTTCACCCTCCTGTGCCCCCGATGGAGAGCACCAAGGGTGTGGGCCCCAGGGGTGGGCATCTCCCAGCACAGCCTGGAAGCACCAGGGGAGGAAAGGGGACCCCAGCAGTAGATATGTTGGGGGGGGGCAGGAAAAGAGTGGAGAATGACCAAGGATGTAGCTTGGCTGGGACTCCTGGGACACTAGGTAACATCAGCTGGATTGAGATCCTGGAGGGTCTTCCTGGCCAGGAAATCAAGAATTTAAACCTGGCTCTGTGGGCAGGAAGCGTTGAGTAGTTCTGTCCAGGGAGACGGTGCTAGTGTAAAGTAGACCAAGGAGCTCTTCCAGACAGCCTGTGTGGAAGGACTACTGAGTAGCCGACTGCCGAGGGTTGCCACAAGAGCGGGTGGTGGGAAAACGAGGGTAATAAATACAGCTCTAATGAAAAGTTAAGTAATGAAAAGAAGGCAGAAGCTCCCTTTACAGAGGTTATGATTTAAAATGCATTTTAAGATCAGGAGCATGAGCACCTCGGATTGGTGGGAGCCAGTGTCCCAGACCGGTGCAGGCCCCACCCAGCCCACCAGAGATGCCAGTGCACCCAGAACAAATGCAAAGGACAAGGACATAGAGAAAAGTCAGAAAACACCCAACCAAACTCTCAGAAATGACAGCAGCAGAAGTTAAAAAACAGATAGGTGAGGCTATAGAGAACATCAGACTAGAAATAATTGCCCAAGTTAAAAAAGAGATGACAAACATAATGAAAGACCTGCTTAGTGAATTCAGAATAGACCCAGGTGTAAAAACAGAGGAGCTTAGAAAAACGATGGAAAACTTGAACATCCAAATTAGTAAAGAAATGGAGCCCATGAAATAGATCCAAACCCAAGAAATCAAAATCTCCCTCAAAATTATACACAATAGATTAAATGAAAGCAAAGATAGAATCTCAGACCTAAAAGACAGGTAGGCAATTAGTGATAATGAAAAGAAAGACCTCTTAAAAATAGCTAGAGACTATGAAAAATCATTACAACAGCTGCAGGATGATGCAAAGAAGAGCAATATAAGAGTGATTGGAGTGAATGAAAAAGTAGGGGACAATGTGAAGGATCTAAAAAGATTATTTACAGAACTAATGACAGAAAACTTCCAAGCACGAGAGGAGAACTTGATATACAGATAAGTAAGGCATATAGAACCCCAATTACCCACAACCACAATAAATCTACACCAAGACATATAATAATCAAGATTCCAGAAATTCAACAAAAGAACAGAATACTGAAAATTATTAGAGAAAAAAACAAATTACCTATAAAGGTAAGCCCAAAAGAATCACAGCAGATTTCTTAACACAAACCCTTAAATCAAGGAAAGCCTGGAGCAAAATATTTCAAGCCTTAAAAGAAAACAATCTCCAACCCAGATGGATGTACTCGGCCAAACTATCTTTCAAATTCAACAATGACATGAGATACTTCCGCAGTAAAGAACAACTGAAGAAATTTTTGACCTGCAAACCACCTCTACAAAATATTTTGAAGGATATCCTAGAAAAAGAAAAAGAAAACTATAATTACAAGGACACTAATAAAAAGAACCCACCAGGTAAGACAAGCAGTTAAACTGAGGTGAAACACAGAACCAACAACAGAAAAGCTCTATGACAAAGATAAGTCAATACATAACAGGTGTAATCATCAATGTAAATGGTCTCAACTCACCAATCGAAAGAAACAGACTAGAAGAATGGATCAAGAAACAAGATCCATCAATATGCTGCATACAAGAGACACATTTAACCCAAAAGGAAACTCATAGGCTGAAAATCAAAGGATGGAAAACAGTATTTCATGCAACAAGAACCCAGAAAAAAGCAGGGGTAGCTATCCTAATCTCAGACAAAGTGAAATTCAAACCAAGACTGATCAAGAGGGACAAAGAAGGTCATTACATACTTCTCAAGGGAAAACTCTAAGAGGAAGAAATAACAATCATTAATATTTATGTGCCAAATATTGGTGCACCTAACTACATAGAACAAACATTAAGGAACATGAAAGATCACATAAATACTAATACAATTATAATGGGAGACTTCAATACCCCACTGTCACAAATAGACAGACCAACTAGACAAAAAATTAACAAAGAAATACCAGAACTGAATCAAATCTGTGAACAAATGGACTTAGCAGATGTCTACAGAGTGTTCCACCCCACAACAGCAGAATACACATTCTTCTCAGCTGCACATGGGACATTCTCCAAAATAGACCACATACTAGATCATAAAACATACTTAAGTAAATGTAAGGGAACTGAAATTATCCCATGCATACTATCAGACCATAGTGCAATGAAACTGGAATTTAATGGCAACAGAAACCAAAAAACCATGTAAACACATGGAAACTATATAACATCCTTCTGAACAACAGTTGAGTCACAGAAGAAATTAAAGAAGAAATTAAGCACTTTGTACACTTAAATGATAATGCCGATACAACATACTGGAACCTATCAGATACAATGAAAGCAGTGGTACGAGAGAAATTCACTGCGCTGAACTCCCACATTAGGAAGACAGAACGAGCTCAAATAAACAACTTAATGTTGAACCTCAAACGTCTAGAAAAAGAAGAACAAAACAAACACAAAGCTCACATGAGAGAGGAAATTATTAAGATCAGAGCTGAAATTAATGCAATTGAGACTAAGAAAACAATACAAAGAATCAACGAATCAAATAGTTGCTTCTTTGAAAGATTAAACAAAATAGACAAACCCCTAGCCAATCTTATCCAAAAAAAAAAGGAAAGAAAAAACCAAATCCGTGCAATGAGAAGTGAAAAAGGTGAAGTCACAACTGACCCTGAGGAAATCCAAAGAATCATCAGCACCTACTTCAAGAACCTATACTCAAACAAGATGGAAAACACTGAAGAAATGGACAGATTCTTAGAAACATATAAATTACCAAAACTGAATCAAGAAGAGATAAAAATACTAAATAACCCAGTATCAGCCATTAAAATCAAAGAGGTAATTAAAAACCTACTAACAAAGGAAAGCCCAGGTCCTGACGGTTTCACAGCTGAATTCTACAAGAAATTCAGAGATGATCAAATACCACTATTCCTCAAACTCTTTAATGAAATTGAAAAGGAAGTAGTACTCCCAAAATCATTCCTGGAAGCAAGCATTACCCTAATACTAAAATCAGAAAAGGATCCAACCGAAAAAGAGAACTACAGGCCAATTTTCCTAATGAACATAGAAGCAAAAATTCTCAACAAGATACTGGCAAACAGAATGCAATGAATTATCAAGGTGATTATACACTATGACCAAGTAGAATTCATCCCAGGGATGCGGGGGTGGGTCAACATACGCAAATCAATGTATGTAACACACCATATCAATAGAGTCAAAGACAAAAATCACGTGATCATCTCAATAGATCCAGAAAAGGCATTTGACAAAATCCAACACCCATTCCTGATAAAAACTCTACAGAAATTAGGAATAGGCAGTCTATATCTAAATCTGATAAAAGCCATCTACAACAAACCAATGGCCAACATCACACTGAGTGGTCAGAAATTGGAAGCTTTCACACTAAAATCTGGAACAAGACAAGGATGCTCACTATCACCACTATTATTCAATGTAGTGCTAGAAACACTAGCCAGAGCAATTAGGCAAAAGAAAGAAATAAAAGGAATAAAGATAGGAAAGGAAGAACTTAAACTATCATTATTTGCAAACAACATGATATTCTACATAGAAGATCCCAAAAATTCCACCAAAAAATTTCTAGATATAATAACTAAATTCGGTTGCATAGCTGAAAACAAAGTCAACACCCAAAATTCAATAGCATTCCTATATACAAATAACAAACTCACTGAGAAGGAAATAGCAGAAGATATTCCTTTCACAATCACATCAAAAAATAAAATACTTAGCAATCTATCTAACAAAGGAAATAAAATATCTTTACATCGAAAACTATAGTACTCTAAAAAAGGAAATTGAAAGGGATATCAGAAAATAGAAAGGTATACCTTGCTGTTGGATAGGAAGAGTCAATATAGCGAAAATGGCCATACTTCCTAAATTACTATACAGGTTTAATACAGTCCCAATCAAAATACCATTAACATACTTCATGGAACTAGAAAAAGCAATCATGAACTTCATCTGGAACAAGAAGAGACCAAGAACAGCAAAAATAATCCTGAGCAACAGGGGCAAGGCAGGGGGCATCACAATCCGTGACCTGAAACTATACTATAAAGCTACTGTGATAACAGCATGGTACTGGCAAAAAGACAGACCTGAGGATCAATGGAACAGATTAGAAGATGCAGAAACAACTCCAAACACACTCAAATACCTCATCTTCGACAAAGGAGCCAAACACCCTCACTGGAAGAAAGATAGCCTCTTTAACAAATGGTGCTGGAAAAATTGGCTTGCCACACGCTGGAAACTAAAACTAGATACATGTCTCTCACCATGTACTAAACTGAAATAGAAGTGGGTCAAAGATCTAAACGTTAAAACAGAAACACTAAATCTACTGGAGAATAGAATAGGAAGAACTCTTGAAGACATAGGAGTAGGAAAAAAACTTATGAACAGAACCATGACTGCACGGGAAATAATACAAAGAATCAGTGCTTGGGACCACATCCTATTAAAAGGCTTTTGCACAACAAAGGAAATCGCCAATAGAGCATGGCAAAAACTCATAGACTGGGAAAAAATTCTGCCAGCTGTCCCTCAGACAAAGATCTAACATCTAGAATATATAAAGAACTCAGAAAAATCAACCCCCCCAAATTCAAAGACTCAATCCAAAAATGGGGATCTGAAATAAATAAACATTTCTCAGATGAAGAAATAAAAACGGCAAATAAATACATGAAAAAATGTTCAACATCACTAGTCACTCAAGAGATGCAGATCAAAACAACACTAAGATTCCATCTCACTCCAGAAAGAACAGCAATTATCAAGAAATCAACCAATAACAAATGCTGGCAGGGCTGTGGGGAAAAAGGAACCTTCCTCCACTGTTGGTGGGAGTGTAGACTAGTCCAACCACTGTGGAAATCAGTGTGGAGTCCTCAGAAAACTACAGCTAGAGGTTCCATTTGACCCAGCTATTCCTCTGCTTGGTATCTTCCCAGATGAAATAAAATCATCATACCACAGTGAGATATACACAACCATTTTCATAGCAACACAGTTTGTAATAGCTAAGTCTTGGAAACAACCCAAATGCCCAGCAACTATTGAATGGCTAAAGAAGATGTGATTTTTCTACACAATGGAGTACTACTCTGCCATAAAAAGGATAAAGTAGAGACATTTGTAGGTAAATGGATGCACTTTTTTTAAATTAACACCTGTAATAGTATACCAATAAAACCAATCAAAACAATTGATACATAAACTTTTCTGAAGCACATTTAGATCAATTCAAATGTACATTTGTAGTGAATAACTCCCTTGTATGAAAGAAATACATGAATATTTAATCTATGCTTTAAAATCAAATGGCCCAATTAAAAACTAGAGAACAAACTCTTGAGTGAAATAAATCAGACACTCATGAGTACACATCAAATTGTTTCTCTGCTATGAGAAACCATGAATGTAAATAAGGACAAAGAAGTATAATAGATATTATATGAAAGGGAGATAATATTCAAAAGAGAGGAGAACTGGAAAGGGAGAAGGGGGAAAAAGGAGGGAAAAAGGAAGGAAAGGGGAAAGGGAAAAAATGGAAAAATATAAATAAACCTGCTGTAAATAGGGAAGGGGGGAGCAGAAGGCAGGGGAGGGGAAGAGGGGGGAAAATCAAGATGCAGCATGTACAGGTGCAAAATAAACATGATGAATGTGGTCATTATGTACGCAATGTACTAATACATGTTCTTGGTAAAAAAATAAAATCAGGAGCACACTCGTAGGAAATTAAAAATTGATGAGGTAGTAAAGGATAAAGAAGATATGGAAGAGGCAAGAAAAAGAGTCCAATTGATTAATTGTACTCTTGGTGGAGTCAAAAGGGAGTATGCTCAACAGTACAAATAAAGAAGTCAGTCATGGTCGGGAGGAACGATTCTACCTGTGAGAGGCAAGAGAAGGAGAAAAATGAGAAGAGAAAAGATATAGAAACACAAACCCTGGATAATTTCAGGCTTCTTTTCTGTTTCTGAAAGTGACACACTCAATTCAATTTGTGCATTACATAGAAAAATGCAGAGGGAAATAACCATCATTAATGAGGACAAAATGTAAACAATTCCACTATTAATATTATTATATATTCCCTTCCAATCTTTTTTTAACGTTTTCAGGATTATGACGTATTTTAAACACTATTCTTTTCTAGAGTCAAATCAATTTTTTATAGTTTCTTAATCTTGAGTCACTGTGACAAAGACTTGTCACTGGATTTTTAAAAGAATATATTTTTAAAAGAAGTCTACATTTTAAAAGAAGTCCACATTCTACATTCTTTTAGTACATTCGTGATTTTCATTTGAATGCTTGATCTATTTAAAATGTGAATATTATATGAAAAAAGAGCGAAGTTCATGTAGCAACCCGTCGTATCGAATCTCTTTATGTTAACTGTACTTTAGGGTATAATTTTCATACAGTAAGAAACATCGATTTACAATAAGCAGCTCCATGAGGTTTGAAAACACATACATCCACGTCATCGCCACCCCTATCAAGACACAAGATACGATATCAAGATGTAGAATATCTGTCTTCAAAGTGACTCTAGCCTCTTTCCCACACAGAGGCCACCACTACTCTGCCATCCAACACCATGCGTGTGTCTTGCCTGTTCTTGGAGTTAACGTGAATGGAAGCACAGTGTTAATGCTCCTTTAGGTCTACTTCAGCTCCATAAGTTCTTGAGATCCTCTGTGATATTATGAGAACCACTAGCTCACTCCTTATTTTTGTCGAGTCCTATTCCATTTTATAAACATGCTACAGTTTGCCTATCCATTATCCTGTTTACGAGCAGTTAGGTTATTTCCATTTTGGTTCTACTAAGAATATAGCTGCTATGTATTCTTGGACTCACCTTTTGGGGTATGTACTGGTGGCCACAGACCTAGCCACGAAATTCTTTGGTTTCATTTGTAAAGAGAATAAACTCTTCAATGAAATAGACTAAATTAGAGGCCCATAAAATTCACATATAAAATATTTTATATATGATATTATACATTGTGATATATTTTATATTTAATAATAGAGTGAGAAAATATTTTCACCCAGTCTGCAGCTCACCTTTTCACTTTCTTAGCTGTTTATTTTGATCAGCACAATGTTTTTATTTTTTCTTTCCCAGCTTCCAGCTCATCTTTTAATTTTCTAAGTTGTGGTTTTTATCCAAGTGCAATTGTAAACACTGTTAATTTTATGCAGTCATATTTATCAATTTTTTATGGTTTCTTAATTTGAATCATTATTGGAAAGGCCTTCTCACTGCAAATTTATAAAATTATGCTATTTTCTCTTAGTGCATTTATTATTTCAATTTTTCACAGCTGAATCTTGGATCTCCTTATAATTGGTCCTAAAATAAGGCATGCGGTACAGCTTCTATATTCCCTGCACCCCAAAACTGATACAGAATTGTCTGGGAATATATGGGATCAATGATCTACATTTTCCCTGTTCATTTTAAATGTGCTGTTTATCATATATTAAATGCCAAACTGCTTGGGAGTCCTTTTTAAACTCCTTAGGCTATTCTATTGACCTATCTGACTATTTATCCATGGATATAATAATATTTTAATTAAATTTTAAAATGCTTTAATATCTTGGAAGGACTACTTTTTCAGAATTTTTCTGGCTATTCCCTTTTGTTTTTTCTCATAAAACTTCAAAATTATCTTGTCTAGTTGAAAAAATACCTATTTTGGGAAGATCTCAATATAAATTAGTATAGAGACAGTTGACATTTTTGTAATGATCAATATTACATTTACATCCAAGAACATGGTATCTTTCCACTTATTCTAGTTTTCTGTCCTTCAGTATATTTAATATTTTATTCAAATAAATCTTGTACTCTTATAACTAAATTTATTCCTGTATATTTTACATTTGTTGGTGCTATTGTAAATTGAGGGTTTTTCCTTCCATTGGTATAGTGTGCAGAGTAACGCTCACTCCCCTCAAAATGCCCATGTCCTAATCCCAGAAATTATGACTATGTTAAGCTGCATGCAAAGGAGAAATAAAGTTGCTAACCAGCTGACTTAGAACAGGAAGATTATTTTGGATGATCTGGGTGTCCCAAGATAAACGCAGACATCCTTAAATGTGTGAGAGGGAGGCAGAGGTTGTCGGTGTGGAGGGATGTGATGTGGGAAAGACTCAAGAGGCTTTGCCGGCTTTGAAGATGAAGGGGGCCACAAGCCAAGGATGGTGTGTTGGTCAGCTTTCCATCGCTGTGGGAACATACCTGAGGAAATGTTTATTTGGCTCATGGTTTCAGAGGGTTCAGTCCATTGGTAGTTGGCTCCATTGCCTCAGGGCCTGTGGTGAAGCACAGCAACATGGTGGGAGGATGTGGCAGAAAACTGCTCACCTCATGGCCTCCGGGAGGCAGAGAGACAGGAAGGAGCTGCAGTTTCAAGATCCCCTTGGAGGACAGGCTCCTTATGACCTAACTTCCTCCCCAGGCCCTCACCTCGTAAAGGTCCCCTCAGCCCCCAGTAGAGCCACGGGATGGTGCCCAGGCCTTCAACACACAGGCCTTTGTGGGAAGCTTATCCAAGTCAGAGCAGACGCAGACAACCCCTAGGAGCTGGAAAGAAAGGAAAGTACTTTACCCTAGAGCCCCCATAAATGATCGGAATCAAGTAACTTCTCAAAGAAAATGCTGAAGTGCTAAGTATTTTCTTCAGAAAGAACACACGTACCTTTCAACAGATCAACATCAGAGCAAATTATAAGCTAATGTGATGCCACAAGCAAACACCAAGCACTCAAAATGTTATAAAACATCATAATCCATACTCACCATACCAGAGCAATCAAAATGAGGAAAAGCCATTGGGAAGAACAAAACTAAATACTGATTCCTAGGTTAACCAATAATTATTGGATGCTTATAGTTTCGCTTTTCTAGGGAAGAAAGGAAGAGAAGGAGGGCCTCAGCCCCAGTCAGGTTAGAGGTGGGGCGGAGAGGTCAACGAGGATTTCATGAACTCAGGATACTCACACCTGCTTAATAATGGATGCTGTCAGGGCCATGACGACAGCGCCCTTTGAAGGCGCGATGTGAAGCTCTGGATCTGACGACAAGTGGTGGTTGCGATGGGCAGTAACTTAGTAACCACCTAAATGCACATTTTTATGAGACAAGTAACTCTTCTCAGGCAAGTAAAAAGCAGACTAATGAGATGTTCCTATGGGATTTGACATAAACATTAGAAAGGAAAACAGCCCGCTGTGGTGACGCCACCTAGAGCAGAGGCTATATAAGCTCTTCCAAGAGGAACCAGCCAGCTGGGGTGGAATTTGGACTCAGTTGAGAGTTCTTGAGCTGGTGACCACAGACTTGGAAATAAGCTGAGCTCAGCACACACTATGGATACTCAGGGATGTACAGCAACGACTTCTTCTTCAACTCCGCCCCAAAAGCACTCTGGGATTACAAATTTTAGAACCGTCTCTTCTAACAGCTGCCATTGTGGTGGCCCTGAAGCCAAGAGCTGCCCACCGACTGGCCACCTTCTGAGAACTCCCCAGGGCCCGGGCTGCCAGTCTACTCCTCACCTTTGTCGCAACCCCATCTACCTAATAAGTAACTTCAGTGGCCATCCCTGTCTGGATGATCACTTGTGGTGCTGGGAAGGGATCAACAGTCACGAGAAAGAGACCCTGCAGACCTTGAACAACCGCCTTGCTAACTACCTGGAAAAGGTGCAAAAGCTGGAACGAGAGAATGCAGCGTTGGAATGCAGAATCCAGGAAGAGTGTAACAAAGAGCTTCCTGTCCTGTGTGCTGATTACCCATCCTGCTACACCATCATTGAGGAGCTCCAAAAGAAGGTAAAACTCACAGCAATCCATGTAATCAAGTTGTAGATCCCTGGGCTCCAAACGATGATTATTTGCTGAACTTTATTTTTAGCTCCTTCCACGCTGTTTCCCTTTCCTAGAGAGATGCCATATCATTATAACTAGATAACTCAAGATTAAAACATGTGAACTAATGGCTACCATTTCTTCAATAAAAATAGGAAAAGGGGGCTCTGAGAAAATAAGTTCTGCTTTAATACATTTCTGAACACTTTAGTTTTTATCCACTTGCATCCATCGCCACCTTTTTCTCCGTCTATATTCAATTTCTTGTCTTCACATTTTTAAATAGTTTATTTCTATACCAAAGTATCTTATTCAGAGTGATATGCTACTGCTACATATCTAGATACGTAGCAGTAGCATATTTGGTTTTATTTGTTCAGCAAATATTTACTGAGTGCTAACAACAACGTTCTAGACTGCTGTCCCAGAAACCGGGAAAATTTGGGGGAACTAGAAATGTCCCCACCTTCGTGGAGTTTACATTCTAGCAGATCACAGTATGCTAGGTAAATTTAGAATACATTTCACAGTTTCACCGGGAGGCATGTATACATGTTTATTTAAGTCAAATTTTTGCTGATCTTTTGGGAAAATGGCAAGAACTCTGGTTTTCCACTTTTCCAAGCTTCTTGGGCATAACTCCGAAGACCCAGGGAAGGTCTAACTAGCCTCCCCGTTAGCCAAAACACACACGAGCCCCTCAGTTCCCAAAGAAGGAGATCCTGGTGTTTGTCTCATTTGTGTGTGCAATTTCTTAATCCTAGATCTTGTGTACCAAGGCTGAGAATTCCAGACTGGTCTCACAAATTGACAACACCAAACTGACTGCAGATGACTTAAGAGCCAAGTAAGCCCTCCCATCACTGTCACCGATGACAGAATTCACTCCAAGTCTGACCTCAACACTGCCAATAAGATTATCCCCCCATCCGCCAAGCCTCCTGCTCCCTGGCATGCTGGAACTAGCCCATAAAAGGCCTTCAGGTTCAATATATAGTTGAGAGTCGCAGGCCTCCCATGTACACGGTACCCGTGGGTCTAGCGTTTGGAGCCATCTAATTACCTGCACAAAAGTTCAGTAAAATAGGTAGGGTTACCATGTTGTCACCCCACTTGAGGTGAGAAAATTGTGGTTTAATGGGGAAGCTGCTTATTCGAAGACACTCAATTCATACGAGACTAGGCCAAAGCACAGACCCAGGATTCCCGAGTCTTCACCCGGACTCTTTGCACACGACACTGCATCTGGGGCAGAGGTAGGAGGATAAATTTGCATGTTCAGAGTATCGCAATGAGGCGTCAGTGTAGGTCACTTAGGTGTAAGAACTAAGTCATGATGTTTATCGAGTGGTTTCACCTCTCCAGAGCACAAAACCCTCCATAGAAATACACTAAATGAGAGACTCAGAGAAACTGCAGGAGGAAGTTCTGCTTGGCTTGACCAGCACCGCGCCCTGCGTGACGCCCCTCATGTCTGGCATCCACAGGTACGAAGCTGAGCTGTCCCTGCGCCAGCTGGTGGAGGCCGACGCCAACTCCCTGCGGCAGATCCTGGACGGGCTGACCCTGGGCAAGGCTGACCTGGAGGCACGAGTCCAGTCCCTGAAGGAGGAGCTGCTCTGCCTGAAAGCCAGCCACGAGGAGGTTAGAGAAACATCGAGACCACTGACACAACTAAGCCTCTAAAACCACCCTCATTTCCTTCGAGCTGTGCCTGACAGAGGGTACCTGCTCTGGATACCGCTCTGCGTCTTGGTCCTGACAATACCTCCTGCTGCCACCTGGACCAGCGGTTCAGTGCATTTCAAAGCCACACGGATACAAAATCCTCCACTGTCCCAATTTTCCTGTCCTCACGGGTTTCCTGTCTTTTTTAGACAGCCCTGAATACAGACTTCTGCCACCTCCAATTGGTTCAAGTCAATATTGACATGCGCCCATATTGGCATCGTAGAGACTATGGTCTCCCATTGTAAATCCCTCCTTCCCTCTCTGTACTGGGGCCTCCACTACCCATCCCCAAAAATGACCCAAATTTTTTGAAAGTCTGATCTCATTAGACAATTCCTTTTGGGGCACATATTTGAATTTAGAATCGTAGCTGAAACATCCTTCTGTCATCTACTCCATCTCGATCACACCCATAAACCAGCAGCCCTTTATCGTGGGCTGCGTTCAAGACACGATTAAGCTAAATTATTGCCGTTAGGCTGAAATGAGAACACAGTTCACCCAGTAATGTCGCATTCTTTTCCTTTCCACAGGAAGTCAGTTCATTACAGTGCCAGCTCGGAGACAGACTCAACATTGAGCTGACTGCTGCCCCTTCTGTGGACTTAAACCAAATCCTACAAAACATGAGATGTCAGTATGAGTCCATCATGGAGACAAATCGTAAGGACGTGGAACAGTGGTTCAACAAGCAGGTGGGGAGAGCACAAGAATCTGAAACAATAAGAGGCTGCACTCCCAGGGGCTCTTTTGTCTGCCGTGTTTTCTGTGTTTTTCTCCCACCACTCCTGTGGCTTTGTGTTTCAGATGGAGGAGCTGAGCCAGCAGGTGGTAACCAGCTCTCACCAGCAGCAGTGTTGCCAGACGGAGCTCATTGAGCTGAGACGAACCGTGGACGCTCTGGAGATTGAACTGCAGGCGCAGCACCGAACGGTACCCAGCAGGCTGGCAACAGCCCCCAACACGTGT
>PVJO010015381.1:18032-45304 GCA_004026905.1 Hystrix cristata
CTAGATGGTTCTCAGCATTCCAGATTTATTTGACTGTGGTCTTCCTTTCTTTCTTTTTTTTTTTTTTAAGAGCATCTCATAGTAATCATGATCCATGGATTACACTTTGGGAAACACTAGGAGAGCATTTTATTATACATAAAGCATTTTTAATAAGCTATCATAGTGGACATATAAAACAACCTTGTGAGGGAGGTTGCATAATCGTCAACCAACTCTGCTGATGAGGTTGCAAAAGCTAAGGTGATTTTCCCAAGACAAATCCAAGATAGGCATCATCTCACTATGTTGTGGAGAAAGAAAGACACTGAGCTCCTACGGCATTAAGTAACTCATCCAAGGCCACAAAAGAAGCAAGAGTCGGGGCCAGAATTCAGATTCCAAACCCAGTAGCACTTCCACCTCTTTCTGCTGCTTCTCTGCAGCAGGAAATCACTGAGGAGCCGTGCTGTGCAGGGCATCGGGAAGGCTTCTTCCCAAGATGCTGCTGTTGCCAGACTCGAGTGACCTTGGACAACTCATTTAACCTTTTGAACCTCAGCTTTCTCATCCATAGGAATTGAGATGATCGTGCAATTACTAGGTTATTACAACCAAAAATCTCCTTATTAGCCATAGATTTACAGAGTGATTTACAGGAAAGAATGCTACTCATCAAAGTGTCAACTCTAATATTTTGCACACAAAGGAACTGACCCAGTGCAGGAAATGTTTATGGTTGAACATTGCTCACTTTTGTTTTAAGGTAAGAACACTCACTGAATGAGGTGTCAATGCGACGTGTTTTAATGCCTGGGTGTACAAGGAGTTCAAAACTTCCTTTCTCTCTTAAGTAGGAGAATGTGGTGAGAGATTACCAGGCGGTCAGAAAGAAGAGAAATAAACAGGGAAAACAGGGAGGGGATAAAGGAAAGCAAGCTTAGCATATTGATGATTTTGTTCTTGGATTTATTTGGGTACGACAGGATGAAAGGGTTTGGAAAGCCATTAGTGTAGTTGTAAAGAAACCATTGTTCAAAATGACTCAGACTGAACCCTGCTTTCCTCCTGCACGGTAGAGAGATTCCCAAGCACGCATCCTGGAGGAGACGGAGGCCCGCTACACAGTCCTGCTGTCCCAGATCCAGAGTCTGATCCATAACCTGGAGGCTCAACTGGCAGAGATCCGTAGCGCCCTGGAGAGACAGAACCAGGAATACGAGATTCTGCTGGACACCAAGTCCCAGCTGGAGTGCGAGATCGCCACCTACCGCAGCCTTCTGGAGAGCTTGGATGGCAAGTATGTACGCAAGCAAACAAACACACACAGGAGAAAGATGCTCGGTTTCCTCTGGCCTCAGGGGTACAGTGCTCAGGTCATCCTGCCAGTGATGGGAGCTCTGGATGGAGGCATTCATCTGCTCTCCCAACCTGCCCAGCCAAGGGCCACCTCACTCAAACCTGAGGTGTAGGCTGAGCTGAGCACCTTCATAGAGCAGCACGCCACAGCAGGTCTTTGTAGTTGTTTAATTGGTTGAAATTTTAAACATTACTAGAGAAAAATAACTTCCCCAAAGACAGAAATTCTAAGTTACTGTACAGATTTTCCCTCACGGACAGGAACAGCTCACTTTCCTAGATGGAAGAAGATGCCCCAGGTCCCTATTGAGGGACATTCTGCTCGGGCCCAAGCCCCTGACCCTGTCCGGCCGCTGACTCTCGATACCGTTGGCAGCATGTACACATGTATGTTTTGTATCTTTTTAAGCTGAAAGTTGCATTTTTAAAATGCTAATAAGCTAACCAACCCAAGATGAACTCACCTAGAGTATCAGTTCTCGGAAGGAGCTTAGTCTGAACTAACACCACAAATGCAGGCTCCCCTTTGCAGGTACAAAGACATCTATCCCCCCATGGCCATCGGAGAGCTCCGTCCCAGCATCCTCCTCACTGGCATGGCCACACGACAGAGCGCAGCAGCTGCTGTTGCCTCAAGGAGTTACAATATACCAAAGTGCCTCCAGCTATCAAAGAAAGATTGATTTTTTTATTAATTTTATCGGTACATTTTAGATACACATAATGATCACATTCACATTCCTCATAGGGAATTTGGACTTGTACATAGTATATCTTGATTCTTCTTTTTTCCCCAATCCCCTCCCCTCCCATCAACCCCTCTTCTCGTCTTTATGTACAAAGCTCTGTTTCCATTTTTCCCTTCTATTCTCTTTTTTAAAATTTCCCTTCCCTCCTTCCCCCTCCCCCTTGTACCTCTTCCCATTTGAACATTTTCTTCTTATTTCCCAATATCCATTATACATGTTGGTCCTTATTTACCCTTTCAGTTTCTTACACCAGAGAAACAATGCAGTATTTCAATATGTATGTCCAATTTACTTCATGTAAAAATATGGTCTCAAGGTGCATCCATTTACGTAGAAATGTCTGAAGTTTTTCCTTCTTTATGGCAGAGTAGTACTCCACTGTATTAAAAAAAACACATTTGTCCATTCATCAGTTGGTGGGCATTCAGGCCACTTCCAAGCTTTAGTTATTACAAACTGTGCTGCTATAAACATGGGTATGCATATATCACTGTGGTATGATGCTTCTAATTCTTTCAGGACGATACCAAGAAGCGGAATAGCTGGGTCAAATGGCACCTCTACTTTTAGTTCTTTTAGGAATCTCCACACTGATTTCCACAGCGGCTGCACCAGTCTACACTCCCACCAACAGTGGAGGATCATTCCTTTTTCCCCACAGCCGCCAGGATTTGGCTGATTTCTTGATAATAGCCATTCTTTCTGGAGTGAAGTGGAATCTCAGTGTTGTTTTATCTGTCTCTCGAATGACCTGTGACGTTGAACACTTTCTCATATATGTATTTGCCATTTGTACTTCTTCATCTGAGAAGTGTCCATTTCAGCTGCGCATTTTGGACTGAGTCTTTAAATTTGGGGGTTTGATTTGTCGAGTTCTTTATATTTCTAGATAATAATCCTTTGCTGAGGAACAGCTGGCAAAAATTGTTTCCCACTCTGTGGGTTGTCTCTTCACTCTCTTGGTGGTTTCTTTTGCTGTGCCAAAGCTTTTTAATATGATGAGATCCTAGTTGTTGATTCTTTGTAATACTTCCTGTGCAGTCGGGGTTTTGTCATAAAGTCTTTTCCTACCCCTATCCCTTCAAAGATTGGATTTTTTTCTTTTTATTATCATTTATTTTTATTGGCACATATTTGCAGTACATAATGTTTACATTCTTTACGTTGAGTTAGTCCACATGCATAACACATTTTAATTATTTTTCTCATCCCCTTTTTCTCTTCCCTCCTCACTCCCTCCATCTTTTGATCCCCTTCCCATTTGAGAAAGATCCTTCTCCCTACTTCCTATTAGCTATCCTTTATTTTGCATTTTATTTATAATTTGGGTTTCTCATAGAAGAGAAACCATGTGATATTTATGCTTATGTATCTGATTTCTTTCACTTAACATTATGATCTCAAGATGCATTCATTTCTTACAAATGACTCGAGTATGGAGTCTCTATTTCTTTCAGTGGAGTATGGCAGAGTGATACTCCATTGTGTATAAATACCACATTTCCTGTATTCACTCATCTCCTTATAGATATATAAGCTGGTTCCAAAATTTGGCTATTATGAGTTGTGCTGCTATAAATATGAAGATGCATGTATCACTGGAATATGATGTCTTTAACTCTTTTGGGAAGATACCTAGAAGGGAGATCACTGGATTTGTAGTTTTAGTTTTCTGAGGAACCACCCTGCTGACTTTTATAGAGGCTGTACTAGTTTACATTCCCACCAGCAGTGCAGAAGGGTATTTTAAAGGAGCATGTATTAACTGCTCGCTACTCCAATTATCAAGGACTGTTCATTCAGAGACACTGGAAGGCTGTATTGGAAGGTCCCTGTGACATCTGAAAACTTCCATAGATGGATTTCAGATCACCTCCCAAACTGTGACTAATTCCTCGCAAGAAAAATATATCTGATGAGTTTCCACCCCTCGGCTCATGATTCCCTTGGCTTCTCTCTTGTCACCGTTGACCCTGAGTGTGTTTCCTGGGGCATCCACTCGGCAGACAAAAAGTCAAAGTCTCTGGCTGTTGGCACAGTGTTCGCCCCACAGTGCTCTGGCATTGGCCAGACAGGGAACTTACATACCATAAAGCTTCTCAATTTAAGGTGCTCTTTTCCAGTGAATCTAGCCTGCTTCTTTTTCTTCCACTAGCTTCAGGTCAAAATGAATGAGAAAGCATCTGGGAGTACACATTCTGAGGGTCAAGTGTTGAAAACACAGCCATCCCCATTTTCTTCCACGGCCATCATTGCCCCCCTCAATCTCTGGTAAAATTCTGTTTCCCCTTAGGCTGCCTTGTAACCCGTGTGCCACCAAATCTGAGCCTTTCGTTTGCACAACCTGCCAGACCAGAGCCGTGGAATGCCCTGCCCCAGTGTACACATCCTCAGCCCCCACTGGGACACGCAAGACCGTCGGAGCCCCGCCCCGGATCCTGGTTAAAATATGCACCGTCACCAAGGAGATCAAAGACGGGAAGGTCATTTCGTCTTACGAGCACGTCCAGCCTTGCTACATCACCCGACCTGCCAAAGTCTAACACGCCAAGGTGATGGGCATGACCCCCATTCATGAAACAGAGGCCAGTGCATGCTCCTGCCAGAAAGGTTTGATCCCCAGGCCCGTCAGGTACCTAGTTTCTTGCTACTACAGCGAGTCCCCATCGCTAGGCAGAGTACCATTTATTCGCTCTTCCCCTAAGTCACGTGCCAGCATGCTAATGAATTGCACTTTTCTGGAAGGACACCCTGCCCTGATCTGAGGATGGGCCCTGATCGGTGAGTGGCCTACATTGCGTGGCTCCCGGTGACAGGCGGGCGGGTTTTCCTTTTGTTTACTCAGCCCTTGTTTACTTAAGTGCCTCCTTATAGCCGGTCAGACAAGTTCTAGGATTGTTTGGGGCCACAGGCACAGGAGGGTGAAAAGCTGCTGCTTCCCTTCCAGCCTCCCTCTTTGGATAGAGAATGAAGCCTACTCAGGAGCAGGATGGACGGGGGAAAGGTCCTCACTGTTCAGTCTCCTTGAGTAGACAGCCCGAGTCTAGATCCTGCTCGGCTCTGCCATCTCAGCGATCATTTCTCTATACTTTCCTTTCCCCGAGATGCTTCTGGAAATGCCCGTTGTTCTTTGTGAACTTGTCCAACTTTGTGAATCTTCTCCAAACATCTTCTATGAAACCAGGAATGGTTGTGGGGAGTAAATCTAGCTATTTCTTCAAAACATCTTGGAAGAAACTAGGTTCTTTCATTAAATGTTTGCTCTTTCTTTCTACTCTTTAGGGAAGAGGAGCCCGATCTGATTTTTGACAAGGGACATGTAGCTGGAATCTCAAGACGAAGTCCCCCATGGTTGATAATGAAAAAGCAGCTTAGCTTCTGGCTTCAATCTATCCATCAGAGAGAAATGGACTTAATAGCCACAAACTGTGCAGAAAAGCAATAGTGAATACTTGCTGCACGCGAGCACACGGCAGTCCCAGTGTGAGTCGGGGCCATTTGTGTACCGGTTTCCGTTCGTGTGCCACAGCTTCTTACAGAAGCACCACGGGGCACTGAAGTCATTCCCTACAAACTTTATCGGGTGCTTCCAGATGTTTTAGTAAATAATTCCAAACCCCACACAGAATGTGGAGTCCGAAGACCTGAAGCCCTAAACTTGTCACTTCCCAACCATCATCCTGCACAAAACGTTTCATCTTCGTCAAATTAATCTCCTCATCTGCTGAATGAGGATCACGCCCGCTTCACGGGTGGCTGTGAGAAGCAGCCGAAACTGTGCACATCGCGCTGCTTTGCACATTGAAAAGCACTACACAAGTGTGAGCTTTATATCACCTTTGTTTTTAGCGACAGCCCGAGATCTAACTTTGTCACTATTATCCCATGTGAGAATGCTTTTCTCCATGAGTTTAGTTATCCGGGCATGACTCAGGAGTTTTAATTGTGTTTAGCTTGGTGGGGGGGGCGAGCTCTCCTGTGATCACACCCACAGTTCTACTCAATAAAGCATTTTTGAATTCTTAGGGTGTGGATCAGATATTGATGAATGCCTGATGCCCACATCAAAGACACTCACGCTGTTTAATTCACAGCTCAGCCACATAGATGTTTTCCCTCCAGCAAGTAGTGACTGATACTAAGCCAGTGGAGCGCAAACTCCCAGAATGGTCTCTTTCTTGTCCATAATTTCTCTCCTCTAAATGGACAGAATACTTCCGGTCAGCAGGTAGTTACATGCTGTCTCAGACTGCGGGGTGGAAACAGGGAAAGAAACTTTGGGATGGAGTCACAACACAACCTGTGTGTGTGTGTGACTTGAAGTAAAAGGAACTTAAAAACGTAGGCCCTGCCAAACATGTGTCTGGAAAGATTAAATGGGATAATAATGGACTCAGGGTTTTAGAAAGTCTAAGTTACTAGGCAGAAAAAATTCCCTAGTGTTGTTTTCAGTACTGGGAGCTGAACCCAGGAACTTTCTACTGAGCTACACCCCCAACCCTTTTTTTGCTTTTATTTTGAGACAGGGTCTTGCCCCGTCTGGGCTTGAACTTGCGATCCTCCTGTCTCAGCCTCCCAGAGTGCTGGGATAACAGGTATGTGTCATCACACGCAGTTTTAGTCTCTATATTAAAAAACAGACATATGTCATGCCCACATATACCTTTTCTCCCTTCCGTGTGATTCGGTGCTGGGCCAGGAAGGTCCCAATATGTACCATCAACAGGAAGCAGAAAACCAATTAGCAAGAGGGCACAGCAGCTCAGCCTATTATGAGCTTCCAATTCCAACTAGATTCAGAGTTTAGGAACATCAGTTCCCTCAGCTAACTTTGGGCCGATGCCAAATGCCAGTCTCGGTTTATCCCAGGAATAAGACATCTTTCTCCCGGTCAGTGCACAGTCTGAAAAAAATTAGTTACTACGAACTGCACAGTAAGAGGGAATTTCACCACTCCAAGGTTTATAGGGGTTTTTCTCCTAGATGGTCTTTGCATAAGAGAATATAAAACCACCTGCAGGACCTTGCGAAGCCGCGGGCAGTCAGGCCTTTTAAAGGCAACCTGAAGTGGATTTTACTAGCAAGCTGTGTAGGTGTCCTCCTGGCCACTGGAGGGAGCGAAAGCTTCCTTCCGCAGCTCAGTGCGGAGTAGAGAGGGGCCTGCGGGAGGAAGGGAGAGGATCCCACACACGTCTAATTCCAGCACAGTTTGAAACACAGCCATCAGGACACACAGCGCGGCCTCTGCCACCTAAATCTACGTCTTATTGCTGCTTCTCGCCCTAAAGGTCCATCACCACATACTAAACAAGGGAAGTATTTTAGATGCATTCTTTTCTACATTTTGTCTTTCTTCACTTTGACTCTTCCTCATACTGTATCACAGCAGGCGTAAACTCTCCCGAGTACAGGAGTAACCACACTTCCTCCTCCCCCTTCACCGCCCCTCCCAGCTACCCTGCACTTGACACACGGCCCCTCCCTCCTTACCGCTCGGGGTCACTTCCGGACATTGCCCCAAGGGCGCAGGGAGTGGCAACCTCTCCAGGGCGTCCCTTGTGCTCCCCAGCAACCGCCTGCAGCCACGCCCGCATGCTTCCGACTGGGTCTCAAGCCCAGACCTCCCGCGTTAGCACCACTGGCCGCGGGATCCAGGAGTCCAGATGTTAGCTGGACTCCCAGCTGAGGAGTATGCACTGAATTCACAAGCCTGCATCACAACCGACAGGTGCAGGTGACTTCTGGCTTAACGATCTGGATAAATCAATATTTCTTCTTTTTCATGTTTTTTAAATTAACACATGTTAACAGTTCACATTAATGGGCATCACTGGATACTTACATAGAGAGAGAGAGTGTGCACTGATTGAATTCATCCACCCTCCTTTAAGTGCCTCGTTTAAGGTCTGGTGATCAGCCTCTCGGGTGACCACACTTACAGATAGTTCCTCCTCTGCATGTCTCGCCACCTATTTATAAAATGGGATTCATCAATAACCATCAACACTTTAATAAGTGTTATTAACTCGTGTGATCCTCGCCGCACCACCACAGGGGAGCGACTGTGAGTGATCCCATGGGCCGGGGGAGGGAAGAGCCACACGGAGAAGCCGAGTGATTCACCAGACACACACACGGGGAGAGTGAATTTGAATGCTTTGATTTCCTTAGCACCTGACACATAATCAGTCTCTGAAATTAGAAATAATCCACGAGAGCCATGCTTGTTTTTCAACTCTTCAAAGGCCCCTCTCCGGGTGCTGCTGCCAGAGGAAGCCATCCAAGGAGTCTCTCCCATGAGCACAAGTCATTCTCTTCACCCAGAAATGCGTAGGCTGAGCCAGCTTGAGAATTAGAGACATATTTTGTTGACAGCTCATAGCCCCTTTCATATGAGAGACAGAGAAACCAGAACCCACAGAGGAAGGTAACTAGTTCATGAATCAGGCTCAGTGAGAAAATCCAGCACTCTTTCTTCTTGTTCTCACCAATTCGTAGCAGGGTGAAGCCCAGTGGAACCAACGCTGGACCAGAGACAGTGACCTGGGTCCTAGTTCTCAGGAGCATCACTGGGCCTCTGTGTCCCCGGGCTCTGGCTCCTCACTACACACACTTCAGAGCAAACACCTTTAGGTTCTCTTACAAGCTCTGTTGTACGTGACTCATCTTATTGTGTCTGGTCTTCTACATCTGTAAATAGGAAGTAATGCCGGAAGCAACATCCTCCATTCCCATCCCTGCCTTTTAAAACCAAAAAAATGGTGTCCGTGTGATCTTCATGTTACCTAGAAGCTAACTACTATGTGCTGTTCTTATTAATTCCCATAATTTCCATTTATCAAGCAATGGGCAAATGTATCTTTCCCTAGGCAGAATCGAACCCGTGGTCTGTATAGGCTTATCCTAATTCTGCCTATTTTGATTTAAAATTAAAGTTGTGATCATTAAAGCTATTTTAAAATCAAACATGCTGTCTGAATAAAAAGGAAGGAGAAAGAGCCTGAAATTCTGATCAGCATCAGCAACACAGGGAGCCGCGGGTGAGAACCCGTGCCAGCAAGCCCGTGATACATCCCTTGTTTCGACACGGGCATCAAGTGTCTTTTATAGGAAATGAATCCTTCGGCGCTCTGGCTGGCTGGAAATATCTGGTCAGTTGTTCACGCATGATTCACAAGCTTTGTGGGAACAGCCCACGCACCCAGTGCGAACGGGAACAGCCCTATTTGGCAACACTGAGAAGGTTTATTTTAACTGGAGTTATCCTTTCGGGTTGCACACCGTATCTGGAAGGTTTTCTCGGCCGATCCTTTCAGCCACAGGCCGACCCTTCCAGGCACGTCAGAAGGTAAAACGCCAACATTCCTGAACCTCTCATGAGAGACGTCACAGGAGCAGAAATTCTCAAGAGGTTTTCTTTATCTACTTTTTTCTCACTCTTTCTCACCCTCTCTTCCTCTCCTCCTCCTCTCTCCTCCTCCTGTCCCTTCTCTCTGTGTGTCTGAAATAACAGAACGATCAACCCGGCATGTTGGCATTATCTGGGGAAAACAGTGCAGGCAGGAAGTTCTCTCACCATTTCCTAGGGTGTCCCCGGGCGCCCTTTTCTGCGTCTACTCAGAACCACCACAACAACATCAAGAAGCCCATCTTCTAAGACAGGGACAAAAATCTCTGACATCTCACTCCTTGTGGTCAACCCGGGGACCCCGCTGGTGCCCAGCAGTCACCCTGGAGAGGGCGACACTCATTCTTTTGGTATCTGGAGCTCTTGGAGAAGCCACTTAATCTTCTGACCCAGAGGACACAGGCAGAGACCCTGCTTTGGGCTGAATTTCTCCAAGCTGCATAGCTGGTTGTAGAGAACTACTGTCCCCAACTGTATAGACGAGCACGAAAGTTTCCTCTCTGCACCTCAGTCAGGGATAAGAGTCTTCTTGTTGTGCACTGAGCCACCAGAACAAAGTAAGTGCCCCCCCTCCCAAGTCACAACGCGGGACACGTGCCAGCCCACCTTCCAGCGCAGGTTCTGTGGTCTCAGACACAAGTCTCACAGTGGGAGGCAAATAAAACAAGACCCACGTGAGAGGACTCTGTAACTCCAGAGAAAAAAGGAGACTAGAGTGAAAACCCAGAAGAAGCAGTCCAGAAAATCCAGAAGTGAGGCGCTAGAAAAGGCCAGAACAAGAAGCAGGATCGTGTACTGACTGAGAACAAATACTGGAATCCAGACCAGCTGGATCTGGCTCCCCGCTGCGAGCCCCTGGACAAGTCACTCGGGCTCTACTTCCTCACCTGTGACACGGGGCTGTTAATAGCATCTACGTCACAAGGTCAAGATGATGACGTTAATTAATGCATGTCAAGTTCTTAGAACATTCCTGGCACCCAGTAGTGCTGGCAGTAGATGTCATTGCGTCACTTTGAGAAGCTTGTATCCAGTTGGAAAAATAATCACACTAGAGCTGATGAATTATTCCACCGGGGCTCACTGACAATAGCACCGTAACCCCAAGCCATCCCAATAACTAGTGAAAGTGCTAGATTGAAAAGGGAAGCTTTCTTTTTAGTAGAAAGTAAAGTCCTACAGTGGGCCAAGTAAAAAATACATGCAGATCCAACTCTTCTTTTTTCAGAAAACTAAGGACAACTTGGAAAGGACCTTCCCATAATACAACACTCTTCACAGGTTTTGGCAGCCACTAGGAAGAAGATGGCCCAAGAGGAAGAGGGAAACAAACGTGAGGCCCTGTAAGTAGGATCATGGCTGTGAAGGGCAGAAATAGTGGGCCAGTTCGGACAAGCATGCTGGCGCTTCTCCTAGTATATACATAGTCCTTCCCCTGGGGGCCCCGGTGTTCCCCAGAATGAGGTTATGGGGTCAGCAGAGAACACTACAGGAAGGCTTCTGCAAAACTCTGAGTTAACATGGGCAGCAAACTCAGAATCCAAATGGTTCGATAGGCATAGAAGCCGCAGTGCCTCCTGAGGCCAAAAGCAGAAAGAGCAGGGCAGCTCTTTCTATTTAATTAGAAGATGATTTGACATCAGGCCTCAGACATGACACTAAGCCCCTTCCGTGAGTTATGTCTTAGTCACCTTCTCATTGCTAAGACACAATATCTGACACCCGAAACTTAAGGAAGAACAAATACTGTTGGCTCACAGTTCCAGTCCATGGTCAGATGGCCCCAACTCGGGAACAGGACGGCAGAGGGGCCTGGGGAAGAAAAAGTCGCTCATCTCATGGCGGCCCGGAAGCAGAGAGCGAAGAGAGGAGTCGGGGACCAGGATACATCTTTGTCAGTCACAGCCCCAGTGACCCACCTCCAGCCAGGCCCACTTCCCAAGCGCACATTCAACTACTGAACTCAACGGTGGACGAATCTGCCGAGAAGTGTGGCGCCCCATGACCCAGTCACCTCCCTTACACATGGGACTTTGGGGGGCCCTTTTCCATCTAAACCCTAACAAACTGTCTTCACACTTCTCTCACTTCTCCCCGTGACGCCATTAGTCACACTTTCCCAGCGACTGAACAAAGGCTTGCAGAAGTAAAGTAACTAGCTTAAGGTCACATGGTTAGTGAATGATAAAGTCAAAATTTGGACAAATTCATATCTTCTGTCTTCCAAATGCACAAACATTTATGTGATCGCTCAAGTTTGATTAAGTAACATATGCAGTCATGGAGTTCTAAAGAAAGTGGGCCCTGAACACACGTGTACCCCAATCCAGGAAGGAGGGAGAGTGCACACTGCCACAAAACCACACGTGAGTTAGGGTCCTCAACCCTCATCACACAGACGCCCTCATCCCTCCTCTTGTCCTCTTTTGGCCGAAAACCTGCATGTTTCCACTTGGTTTCTCTAATTCTCAGTTACAATAAAGAAGATGCCCTGATTACCAGATGGAAACTCTGTGGTGGCAGAATGGATCAGCACTCAATGTCAAATTAATAATTTTGCATTCTGGGTCGTTCATCTGGCACTTAGAAGTCAGGTTGCTGTGAGCCAGCTCCTGGGAACCCCTTTAGTTCTGCTGTGCTAATGAAAATAGTGCTCTGAGGACAGGCATGGATCACCCTAACTGCACATAGGAGCAGTACCCCGAGAAGCTCAGTCTGGGGGTCCTGGTGCCCTAACTAAACAGCACCTCCACGTGCTCTCACTGACTGCAGCACGCAGGTCGGTGGGTTCAGGTGAAGCTTATTGTTTGAGCGTCACCCTGGAGAGCTCTGTTCCACCAGGCAGACATAAAACCAAGAGGTCTCAAGTGGAGAAACACCAGGAAGGGGTAGGCCTCGTTTCCTGTCCTGTTCATCCTCATGGGGAAACAAGGTCTAGACAGAGCTCTCAGGTGTTCCTGTTCCCAAGATGCAGGGGACTTTCTAATTTTGACCCATCCAGTGATTTTAAGAAACATCCTGGAGTCTATGTGATTTCATCTTTTTCAATAAAAAAATGAAATGTTTAAACAAACGTGATTTAAAAATTCTCCAAATTTCTGAACCCTAGTATATAAATTAATTTGCAAATTTGAAAAAGCCTGCAACTTGGTTAATTTAGAGCTTAGAAAATGTGGTCACTATATTTTCCTTCTCTAAAACACCCAGACCCAAACTGCAGGCTGACCTGTAGAGTAAGGCAGCCACCAGCCGATCAAGTGTCCCTGTTGTACCTCAAGCCTCGGGGAACACACTGCTGTACAGGCAGTCTGTGTTTAAGGCTGTACCTAAACTACTAGTTTAAAGATGTAAACATGCTCCATAACCTTCCGGGGTCATCTTTTTCTAGCAACAAAAACAACAATTGGCATTTACTGAGCGCCTACAATGTGCCAAAGGGTTAAATGGCCTCTATGTGCTTTTTCTACATGCCTACTTGTTTTACAGATGAGAAACATGAGACACAAAAGGTTTATAACTTACCAGGGTCATAAAAGTAGCGTCAGAACCAGGACTCAAATGCAGGACCATGAGACTCCAGACCCTGAACCTTTAAGCATCACACAAAACTACCGCTCCCTTTGTTAACCAACATGCACTTTGCACAAATCTAAATTGACCCCTTATGATCTCAGTGAGAAAGGAAAAGGATGAACAGTTGGTATGATTCTGTCTCTCCAGCCAATTGTGGCCACTGTCCTCTGGCCTCTCCTGTAGGGAGACAAAGGGATAAGAATGTATGGAGAGGAAAAGAAAGGCTAGGGGAGAACTCTAATGCTGGTTCCCTGTGCCCCACCCTACCCTAAGCCCCAGTTATAACACGACACAGCACGCAGATTGTCCTGGTAACTCCCTCAGAGCAGAAATAGTGCCAATCCCAAAATACAAATATCTTAAACAGATCCCAGAGTAAAAGTAAAATATATCAAAATAAAGAAATTGGGAACTATATTTAGGATATAATTTATACAGAAAAAAATGAAAATCCCAAAGACCCTGAGGATGTTAAAATAAATTCTGTAAGTTTAGAATATTATGTACAAATTCCAGAAGATTGTATCCAAACCCAGAATATAGATATGTGCCTTTTCATTTTTATTTTTAATTAACAAGTAATTGTATACTTATAGGAGATACACTGTGATATTTCAATACATATAATCTGTAATCATTATATCAGAATAATTATCATTTCCATATCCGTATCATTTATGTCTAGAGGCTTCAAGCTCTCCTCTTTTAGTTCTTTTAGAATATATGATTTTACCTAACCAATATACAGTATTCTAGCACACCCAAATGTATTTTAATAACAGTACTATTGAGCATTATCAGGGGAGGTAGTGCACAGAGTATTTACCCTGATCTCCACTCTGCATGGTTAGATGTAATCTCAGGTCACAGTTGTGAAAATTGGATATTGAGGGGTTGGGTAGCAGACGGAAGAATTTAAGGCTAATGAAGAGATTCATCAGCATAGATCTGACCTTGACGTGTACTGTGTCTATGAAATGTAAAGTTCTGCAATTAAGATATCTTTATTAATTCATTTCCGGACAGAAATACTCTTTTTCGCCTAGAATTTTCATTCTAATCCTCATGACTTTCTGACACCTTCATTGGTCTCCTCTCTGTCCAGACATGTGGGGTCATGGCTGCTGGGTGGACCACAGGTGTTTACAATCACTGTCACCACTCATTATCGTCCCCGGCCCCCACCCGTACACAGCAGCCTACAGACTGCCACACTCGTGTACGTATACTGCATACCTGTCACGTAGCTCAGGTATATGCATATAGTATAGATCACAAAGCTCCAGTATGTACACCAATTCCTTCGGTCCCCACAACAACCCTGCCAAATACAGGGAAGGTTATCCATAGTCTGCTTTTCATGATAAGAACATTGAGGCCAGAGAAGTTAAGGTTACCAAGTGAGTTAACAGCAGAGCACAAACTTTAACCCCTAGCTCTGATCCTTTCCACTTGTCTACACGGCAATAGTGTTGTGCAAAAGGTCACCATCAAGATGATTTTTTAAAAGGAAAAAGAATAAATCTTTGAAACTAAAAGAATAGAGATTTGAAAAGCAAGTCATTGTGGTTTAGACACAGAATGTCCCCAAAAGTTTCCTGCATTCAGAGATAGGACTTTTTACAGTGATTGGATCATGGGGATGCCATACTCATCTGTGGATTAATTCACGGAAGAACTCAGAGCTGAATGTGCTGTTAGGATATGGGGTCTGGCGGGAAGAGGTAGTCACTGGGGGCATGACCTGGACTGGTTTATCTCCCTCCCCAGCTCCTCCCTTCTCACTCTGCTTCCTGGTCACCATGAGGTGAGCAGCTGTCCTCTGCCAGACCCTTCCACCATGACCTTCCTGCCTTAGAGCCAGTTGACCATGGACTCAATCCTCTAAAAACTGTGAGCCAAGATAAACCTCGTCTCCTTTAAGTTGTGGGTGTCGGGCTGTTTGTCCCAGCATCAAGAAAGTATCTAAGACACAAGTGTTCCTACCCAAAAGAAGAGAGAAAGGGAAAGAACACACCTGTATCTCAAACTAAAAGTCAAGCCATGGTTAATAATTTATAGGCAGTAAAAGAGATCATAAGAATAGCATTCTATTAAATGAGAAGAGAAACACCTAAACACCGAAGTGTGGAGACACTGTACGTACACAAAAAGCTTCCACAAATACATGGATGAAATATGAAGTCCATGGTCACAGGGGCTGAGGGCCACAAGCTCTCTGCTGCTGACTCATGGGACAGTCTTGGACAAGTCTTTGCCTTTTCATTGTTTTAAATTTTTTCATCTCTTTTTTAAAAGCACGTGATACTAGATACTTGTCCCTAAAACAAGTTGGAACCTTGAACAAGAACAAACCTTGAACTTCAGCAATGTGTTACTTCCCCTCTAAAAGCATACTGATTGGGATACGTATCAAATGTGTAGTTTCAGATAACATCGTGAGCACTGTGTTTCTTACACAACCCTGGTGGATAGACAATTGCACATGTACACGCTCTGGGTGCCATAAAAATCAGTCATAAATTGAGTTTTATTATGTCATCTGTTTCATGGAAGAAAAGTAGATATTGCCTTACTACTAGCCTACTCTTACTACTCTAATATCCCTGAATATTTCACTCCATCATTCCTCTACTAGTAATAGTAAGCAAACCACCATTGCCTCTCTTCTGCACGGTTGCAATAGCCCCTAGCAGTGTCCACGTGATCTCGTTCTTTTCCACAAGGTGCCCAGGACTATATTTTTTTTCCCCAGGACTATATTTTTGACCAATAAATACGACGATGGCTCAGCACTCCTGCTTAAAGCCTCTCTGGGATTTCCCAAGGAGATCAAAGTACGCTGCAGGGCTGAGAAATCCCAGGGCAACCCAGCATCACTGCACATCACTGGCTTCTTCTGATGTTGCTTCCCTCCCTCCTCTCTCTACTCCAGTCCCTCAGAATAAATACCAAACAAACACTTGTTTAATAAGTGAATGACTGTGTCAAGTGTATTAAGGGTTATTGAATAAGAACTAAACAAGTAAATGGTTACATTTCAGGTACCAGTTGTCAGAGGAGGGAGAACGCTGGGAGGGAGGGCCAGGAGCCTGCCATAGCATGAACCACTGGCTAACATCAAGCCCTACAAGGACAAGATTCCAGCAAACCGCATGAGATAATGCCTCGGCAAACAACACCACAGTTATTCGGAATGACTCTTTGTGGAGCAAAAGAAAAAGAAAGTAACACTGGGTAAAGCACTAAAGCTAGCATGCGGGTTAATTCAGGGATTATTAACGCCAGCGGCTTTTGTGTAAGGGATTTGTCTGATTACCTATCATGCTCATTGGGTTGAGAGCACAATAAGAAGAAAGGAGAAGAGTGAAATCATTTCAGGCTCTCAGCAACACTCCCCACCCAATAGTGGAGATCAGTTCTTCTTTTGTCAACTTGAATGAGCAAAATCACAACTTGGTATTGGGCCAGAGTAGCATGAAAGGACTCAAGGACCTTTCTAAAAGCAGGCTTAGGGCAGACAGGCTTGGCTCCCCTTTCAAAGAAGCAGCCAGCTCAACACGCCTGCCTTCTCTGATGGCTTCCTTGTCCCTAGGAAGGGAGCTGCAGGAGGAAACGAAGAAAAGGTCACCTTTGTGAAGGTGACCATGACAAATGAGGTATGACGCCTGTGTCAGGGAAAGGCTGCCCGTCCTTCCCAGGCTTAGTTAAACCCAGGTATTTAGTGACAAATTCGCAGATCAAAGGATGAGGACTTCATCGCCAATCAGTGAAAAGACCCGAAAAGCCCTCCTCCCATCAGAAAGGAGATCTTTCCATGCCGGCGCTAACCTGCTGTCTACCTGCAACGTGGCAATTCTGAGTCCGATGTCTAAATGAGTAAAGGTCTGTTCATTGCTTACTAAGCACCCCAGACCCGGCCCTCATTTAGCAGATTATTAGGGAAAATAATAAACTGGAAAAGAAAAAGCAGAACAGAAGCAAATCTTCAGATCCAGAAACTAAAGGACCCTTAGGAGCAGGAATTATGTCTTATCAGCCAGAGTCTCTCAAAAAAGTTAATAACTAAATGAAGTAGAATATTCTAATTCAATTTATTTCTGGTTATAGACTTTAGCCAACCCTGAATTAGAGACAAAATATATAATTTGAGGGGATTTTAAAAAAAGCCATAAGGATGTTTAAAGCATAGCTGGACACTTACAAATAACATGTGCTTGAATCAACTTCCCATAACTCCAAAGATTTTGATGAATTTAAAGCATCTTTTCTACAGCTTTAAAAGGTGGCAGGGAGAACTCACCCGGAACACCATAGACAGTATCCCAGCTCTGCTATTCACTTGGCCTTGGTTGTGGTCTTGGTTACTGTTTCTTTGCCTGTAAAATGAAAGTGCATGAAATAGATGATAAATGCCTCTTGTGTCAAAGTCCAAGATTATATTCTTATAAAACACAAAAATCCCAAATGTTTTACCACTAGCCAAAGGCCAAGAGAGGGAAGGGAACTTTGAAGTTTTACAATGTGTATACTGCTTTTAAAAGTCAAAGAAATATACTCCTTCTCAGGAAAAGAAAGTTTTATATGCAATTTTAGAGATTCTACTAACTTATTGAAATGTGTGTGTGTGTGTGTACAGAGTCTGCCGAAAAAATGTATACACTTACTTCAGGAAAAGAAAACTTGTATAAATATTTTAATACTAAATTTACTGAGACAGCATGAGATTAAGGCAAGTTACCTTTAGCCTCCATAATTACAAGAGGTGCTCCAAGTGTGGCCATCAGTTTCCAGACATTTCGTAGTACAGCGAACTGCTGCTTGGGTGACCTTGATCACGGAGATTACTGCACATGCTTTTTCATTTCTTCTCTAAGAACCAGCAGTATAGTGGGGTTTCTGTGCTACATGACAACCTCTAGGGTCCCCCATACAAGGGGAACACCGTCTGTTGAAAAAAGCATCCTAGTATTTTTCTTTTCCCGAAGCATGTATACATTCTCTTGGCAGACTCTGTATGTTGAATTTCAAAAGACACCAGTTTAAGCTGAAATGCTATGCTGATTTTTTTCAGCTGGGAAAATTCCCCAGTGGAGAGAACCTAAAAGGGTTGAAGGGTCTGCGGTCACATAAGGCCGATATTAAGGCATTTTGTTAGACCAGAATCAACCAGAAGTACATAACACCCTCTATAAAGTATTCTTACCATAAAAGCCAAACCTGAACTTAATAAAGCCTTTAGATTGATCTACTAGCTTATGAGAAAAACAAGGGCCAGAGGAGCATGGTTTTTAGAATAACTTTGGGATTCAATTAGCAAAATTGAGCGTTCGTTAGACACTACAGGATCTATGCTTCATTTCCAGCTTTGCTTTCTGGCTGGATGGGTAGAAACAACTCTGCAAGTCCCTTCAACGCCAGCCTCGGCCTTCCAGAGCCATCTATAGCCTCCGGAGATCGCGTCTTTTTAACTGCCCCGCCCACCATCGGCTCCCTGCTCTTCCCATTACTCTCCCAAGTCAACCCCACACAATCCACCCTGCTTCAGATTCTCCCAAGACTGAGTTTAACGAGCATCTGTAGAGGGCCTGCTGGGAGCAGGCAATATTGGGTACGAGAAAATGGGTTCTTTTCTTTTTACTTGGCCATAATTCAAGAAAATGAGGCACTAAGAAAATGTCCAATCCGGACTTCAGGTACTGTGTTTTATTTTTATAAAGGCTTCATCTTTTTATAAACCCCCCAAATCACAGGATAATGGCACGGTGATTTCGCCCCCTCCTCCTGGGTAGAAATGGATCACTTGGGCCATTCTTCTGTCATGCCGAAGAAGAGCAAGCCTGTGCAGCGTCTCCTGATGGACGATGGTCTCTAAAAGGAACAGACAGAGTGCGCTCCGGGTAAGGACAGCTAACCGGTCAGCAGAGCTCCTCTGAGTCCTGACCAGCCGCCACCCACTTCCTTCCCCCACTTACTCCTGTGAAACGCTCACCTCCTTCCAGGGCCGCCTCTCGCTCATCAGAACGATGACTCGAATGTGAAAATTATGTCTTTCAGGTGGAAAGTCATACGAAGAGTGAGAATTTTGATGCTGAACAACTTGAACTCCACAGAAATAAGAAGAAATGTGAAAATCTTGAAACCATCTGCTGATGAAATGCTCATGGACCAAAAGAAGGACTAAGTGTTGGACATCTGCTGAGAAAGCAGAGGGAGGCCTCGTGCCTTGAGTTCCTTAAACGTAGTTTTAAAATAAGCTCAGCAGCTTGCTGGTGAAGCAGAAATCTTTAGCAAACGACTTCATCTTGATGTTCTTTCCAGTCCTGAGAGTCCACAAATATTGGCATTTATAGGCCATTTTACTCTCCTTAACACATGAAATTTAAAGAAATGTGATGAGTGTTTTACAATCCTATAGAAAATACGTAAAGTGAATTTGTTTTAGTTTCTTATTTATCAATTACATTTTTAATTAACTTAATTCCTTCCAAAATAAAATAAATTGTAAGAGCCCATCTTTTTAAAATGCTTACATCCGCCCACCTGTCTTCCAGTACACATGGAGAAGTATCTGAAGCGATGGTCCCACAATTTTATCAGTGGCTGCGTCTGTGTGGTGGAATTACAGTGTCCTTGTAAAATTTTCTTGTACTTCCATATTGTCATTGAATTTTTAAGTGCCATTTTTATCAATGCTTTTTTAAATCCAGTGGGATCCCACACATTAGAAGTTACAGGAAAAAAATGATAGCTCATGGGACTTGAAGTGATCGTTTCTCCCCAGTTCTCTTAAGCGTCACCACCAATTTTTTCCCATCTTGGTCCTGCTCTATAATACAGGAGACTGTTTGCCTCTGGTTAACTCCTATAAATCAAAACTCCCACACGCTGACATAACTTGGGCCGAATTTACAGGACTAATAAGTCATCACCCCTCAGCACACCTGAAATTAGCAGGGAAATGATCAGTTTCACTGTAGACTCTGCCGAGAAAGTCTAGGGACAGTACATGGCCTCGCACACACACAGAGTAGCTTCTCCTTCTGCGTGAAGCTGAGTCCATGTGAACAGGAACCAGAGCCGGCCACAACCTGGAGTCTAAACCAGTGACCAGGAACCGCCCGTGTCCATCGGAGCATTGGGTACTGCCAGACAGCCAAACAACCTCTGTGTTTCCCTCATTTGCTTAAATTTTACCATCTCTCTCTTAGTCTGTAACAGAATCCCTGAGAAATTTATTCATTATAGTTTTGGAGCCTGGGAGGTTCAAGGTCAAGCGTGGCATTTGATAAGGGCCTTCTTGTGGCCGGGGACTCAGAACATCATAAGTGGGAGTTGAATACGAGAGACAGCATCAGACTGGCTTTTGTAACAGACCCAGGTGGCGTGGAGTGGGGCACGGGAGGTGACCGGTCCCGGGGGGCTCCCGGCTTCTGCCGTGGGGCAGAGACACCAAGTGGTCGGTCAGTCTCACTGGAGGACTCTGGATCCAGGCAGGGCAGTTTCCTCCTCAAAGGGGCACCAGACTCACCTAGGAGAAGTCAGAAAATGACTGTTGAAGGAGCTAATGCTTTCACTATAGGGAAAGCAGTGGCAGGTGACTTTCCAGGCTGAGGGGACAGCACAGACCAAGCAACGACAGCCACAAATTTGCTCAGTGACACCATGTGCAAATCAGCTCTGAATCATTCACCTCCACGAGCCCCCGAATATTTGTCTGTGAAGTAGGGACACTAACCTTTGCCGGGCTATGATAAGAGGATTAAATAAAGACTAACGAAGGGCCGAGTAACCCGGGAGGCCCTGCTGTCAGTATGAAAGAGAGGTGCTGCACGGAACAACGGTCGTGATTCAGCTCACCAATAACAGTGGATTTACCACTAACTCACAGTTTGTCCCCACCAGACTCCACTCCAGTTGTTTGCCTCCTCTGTAAAATTAGTGGTGTGGGACAAGGAACACTAAAAATCTCTCCAACACTGACATTTTGTTCTTAAGTCCCCTTTAAATCTAGTCACCAGTAACCAGCAACAGCCCCCACCCACAGCTCTACCTAACCTTTCTCTTGGTGGATAAAATATAAGACTCATCGAGCTTGCTCAACAACTCACAGCCCATTTCCCTCTGTGGATCACGGTCACACAGAAGCCAGCCGTCCTGAGACGCAGCCACCGACAGGGCTCGCAGGGCAGGGAACAACCTCGCGTACCTCCCAGAACGAGGGGAGTCCTGGGCACAGGCCAGGCTGTTTGGTTTTGAGGCGTGCTGGGATGAAAGGCGGCCTGCGAGCAGAAGGCTCGGTCATTCATTCCTTAATTACAACCATAATTGAGGGTTTGTTCTGAAGAGTAAGTCCTTTAAAATTACTTTCCATCAAGCAGCAACTACACAAAGGAATCATATATTTAGCACTGTCTCCATTTCCACAGCAGGAGTAGTTTTCTTCCAGGACCCGACACTCTCTTCTGATCCGGCTGTACTTTTAGGAGTCTCTCTCCCCCTCCCTGTAGAGCTGGCTTATTTGTCTGTGTCCATGTGTGTTTAATGTCTGCTTTTTAAAAGGCACATCTGCACCACACCAAATAACCTTTCTGTGGGCTTTGGTCTGACCTTTTCCAAATAAATGGACAATGGAAAAATCCCTCAGACAGATTAGAAAGACACCTGAGACTAATACCCACCTGATGTCACGGGTCCCCCCCACCCAGGTTACCACAGAAGGGAGGAAGCAGGCTGGCGTATTGATGTGGCTCTAAACAACAACAATGTGCGCTGGCCTGGGGCGCTTCAGGATTGACCAAGAGGAAACACACGTTGCACAATGATAGGATCTTGTTGGTACAGTCGTCAGAGAAGGAAACTCCCACAGCAAAAGGCGTAAAACCATCCGGGGCAGTCTGGGCAGCTCAGTCCTCCGCTGCCAGGGAGCCGAGCACAGCCCAGCCCGGCCCCAAACACAGATGGGACCATGAACTCCGGCCTCAGCCTCAGCCGGAGCCGCTCGGCCTCCCTCCGTGGGACGGGAGGTGGCTGGGGCTGGCCCGAGAGCGTCCCCCGGGCCCCCAGTGTCCACGGCGGAGCAGGGGGTGTCCACGTCTCTCTTTCCTTCTCCAGGCCAAGCTGCCTGCCTCCTGGAGGGTCCTGGGGGTCCGGAAGGGGCGGGCCTCTCCTAGGTGGAAATGGAAAGGAAACTATGCGGAATCTCAACGACCGTTTGGCCTCCTACCTGGACAAGGTGCGTGCGCTGGAGGCGGCCAACCAGAAGCTGGAAAGCCGCATCCTGCAGTGGCATCAGGAGAGAGATGCCGGCAGCAAGAAAGATTACTCCCACTATGAGGAGAACATCGGCCACCTGCATGAGCAGGTAAGCTGCGGCGGCCTCGTGGCCAGACTCAGGGCCACACTGCCAGACAACCCCGGGGAGGGAGTGTTAGCACAGAGACAATTTCCAAGACACCAAGACAGGGAAGGAGAGCTCAAAGCCACTGCCGAAATGGTCTTCATTACACTTTCAACAGGCCCTTGTGTTCCAAATGAATTAATGTGTGTAATTCATCTTGGCTACATAAATGATGTAGAAAATTAAGACAGCCAAAGTTACACAAGTAACGTAGGTTATTTTTTTAAAAATAGGACCAATTTTTCATACATTCAGGAAATCATAAAAATGCCAGGCAGTTTGTCACTGTGCAGTGTCACTTATGAGCCAGTAAAGTCACAGTTGTGATAAGGTCTGGTGTGCTGTGTACACACGCGGCACGCAAGGCCAGGGACGTGTTCGCTCTCTCGGGACACAGACTCTGCTCCACCTCAGACGTGGCTTATCCACCAACAGCGGGCTGAGGTGGACACCTGACAGCTCTCACTCCACTAGCAGATCTCTCTCTGTGACATCCTTGGGTGTCCCTTTGGGAGGCTGCTGGAAGAGTCGCAGTTCTGAGAATGGCATATTGCTAGAGGAAAAAGAGACGAACATCATTTTTAAAATCTGATTGTTGGGATGGGCTTGGGAGACATGCTTCGAAAAATAAATAGCTTGTCAACCAAACAGCTAAAACACCAGGCTCATACTCTCTGGGACATCAGCCAGAGTAGAGGAAACTCAGTCACAACGCCAGTTATTTTTTAAAGGGTATCTAACCTCCCTCTTTCATAAAGGAGTCTCAGAAAATCCACATAAGATCATGATTTAACCTACCCGAGAAAGGGTATCACAGGCTTCCAATATTTTTACCATGTTATTTTGCAACACTCGGGTCATGCTTGCTTGAATGTAGGAAGGACCAATCAAGATAATATAAATCTGTCCTTGTAATGAACCCTAATTATTGAATAATCAGCCTAATAACTGACTGTGTAATTACCTTAACTATATAGTGCATGGTTGTCTTTACCAAAAATCACGGTGACTCCACAATACTTGCAGTGTTTTTGATTTAATAAAGTTGCTTTGGTTTTAAGATGGAGGGAAAAAAAGATGTTTGCGAGTAGAGCTGAGACAGGACTCCCAAGGAAAACGGGAGGTGAATGTGTCAGCTAGGAGAGAGCAGAGCGAAGGGACAGGAGAAAGGGGAGAGAAATAATGATCAAGCGCTTCTTGCGGGCCAGGCATCGTCCTGAATATTTAATATACATATCTGAGCTAAGAAATTTCTACAATGATGAAATTCTTGTGTGTCGTCGGATTTTATTCTCCAACAACTGTGTGCGGAAATCGGGGCTCAGGAAAGGGAAAGAGTCATTAAAGCCGCTAGCCAGGGGCAGAGGTGGGATTTGAACTGATGTCTGTTTCCATCGGCCCCTCGATTTCCAGTTCAGCACGGGCCACCTCAGACTGGCCGACTTCATAAGAAATGATATTTATAAACGAGTATAAAGAGAATACATCTCACCGGCATTGTTATTCATGCAATACATGCTTCATACGCATCTCATGTAAGGCTCACAACTCTGTGATTCTGGTATTTTTATCCCCACCTTACAGAAAAGGAAACTGAGGCCAAGTGGTTGTCTAAACTCTTTAGAACAGAACCAAGACACACGAGCGGGTGCAACTATGAGGAAGGGGCCAGCTCGCCCACCCCCAGCAGGCCCAGAATTCTGGGTTCCGGGTTAAGTAGAAAGCTTCTTCCACTCTGAGTTCTTTTCCGAACTTTCCTTGAAGAGGCTGCATTTTCTGTAGGCTTGAAGAAAGCAGCTGAACAGTTGGAGGGTGAGGTTTTCCTTCCGCTCTCCTCTCGCCTCCCCTGTTTGCAGATGAGAAAACCGCCTCAAAGCGGCGGAGATGTTAGGAGGAGCCGGCTACTTCCTGGTTCATCACGAGATACCCCGAGCAGAGCGGAACCCTGCTCTTGCTTTAGGACATTAAGGATTGCTCTAAAAGTCTAGAAGAAATTGAGTTCAAAATCAACCCAGTCATTTTGGAACACAGAATGGACACAGTCATAGGGATATCATACAAAAAAACTCCCTGGATGATTCCCAGGGGTGTTAAAGCATTTGCCATTTTTGGTTTATGGTGAAAAAAATCTATTTTCCTGTCCCTGGTAGAAGATCCCACAGCTTCGAGCATCCATGCTGTGCTAACGCATCAACTAGATTGTAAAAGAATGAACCCAGGCCCTTGGGGAGAAGCCGGGCCATGATTGCAACACACGGTATAAAACCTCATGCCTCATGTGCGATTTCTCAATCCATCTTCATCCATTTATGACCCTGGAGGATGCCTCAGAAGTGGAGGCCTCATCATAATATCGTATCAAGTATGCCTGAAGAGTGGGAAATCGTTTTACAGGCACTTTATATGAGGCTCATCTCACGGCTCACCCTTGTGAACCATGAGAATGCTGGCGGGCGGACCCGACCCTTGATGTGGCCTTTGCAGTGGATAAATTATCAGTTTGACTCAGAAGAGCCGAATGAGCCCGCTGGTGGTATTTTTGCTCTTCTGGTTCTGTGCCGGGCACAGTGCAAGGCTTTCAGGTGCCGCTCAGCATCTCAGAGTCTGCGTCCGACAGGGCCACTCGGAACCTGTGGGGGCGAGGTTCGCCCCAGCGTCCCCGGATCTTGGGCACAGAGCTGCTTTGCATTTTGCAGGATCTTAGCTAACATGAAGAATAAGAGGCCTGGAAGGAAAGGCCCCAGTCAGAACTCCCCAAAGCAGCACCCTAGATCGGTGTTATGGAAATATCTACCATGTCCTTCCTTGGGACAGAGAAGACGTCACAGGGCCGACCGGAATCTGCAAAGGGAAGCAGGAAGCCAGGAGGGCTGGCCAGCCCGACCACCTCCCACCGCGAACAGAGCCCAGAGGAAGCATCTCAACACAGAAAACCTGGGGCCTAGCCCAGGTAGCGCACACCTGCAATCCCAGAGCTCTGGGACGCAGAGGCAGGAAGACCTCAAGCTTGACCCCAGCCCAGGCACCTTAGCAACTTAGTGAAACCCTGTCTCAAAATAAAAACTCAAGAAAGGGGCAAGGGTGTAGCTCAGTACAAAGGCCCTGGATTCAATCCTCAGTATGCAAAAACGATAACTGTCCAAACAATCGAAAACCCTTGAGCTTTACACAAGCAGACATTGGCTGTAATTTTAAGAGTCAGATTTTTAATAAGAAAATTGTGCTATTTCCATTTTTCTAAACTGATTCCACTTCAAATAATTGTGAGAGTGTCTATGGTATGCCAGGAATATGCTATTTTACAAAATTATTTTCCTTACTATCTTCTAATTCCCGTAACTCCTTGAAGCACTAGAGATTATTATTGCCAATTTACAGCAGAAGAAACCGAGCTGCCAGGCTCGTTCGTGGTGGGCGCCAGCGTGGGGGTCCGTCCCGCTCTACGGCCTGCAGATGTAGTGTTCTCGGTGCCGCTGAAAGGCCCTATTGTGCATTCATGGCTGCAGATTCCACGTTATCAGCAGAGCACTACACAGAACCGGAGTTTTTCAAGGTGTCTTTGAATTGAACCATAGCTTTGTCCTAAGAAAATTCTTTCTGAATAACAGAATTAGTTCTGTAAATACAACAGCAAATGTCACAGGATTCTTTAACTCCAGCTAAATAACAAGTTTAGACAGGGCACGCTAAGGTCACCTATTCTGGCGTGAACTCCACATATAACAAATGATGAGACCGACACGCAGGGAATGACCCAAGACCACATGGATGGCCAGGAACAGAGCCGGAGCTGAAGGAAAGAGCCAGCTCCTAGTTTGCACAACACTTGGTACAAAAGTATCCTATTGTGATACTGCTGGGCCGTCTTCCAGCCCATTTCCTAGAGACAGTGACATAGACCAAAAGTGCGCTATTTCTCTGATTATACCCTATGCACAGCTGCTCAAAAGCATGTCCAACGATAGCTTTCTTTTTAAAGTAAACAAAACTTAGGTAAATATCTGGTAAAAGTTTTAACATTGTTGAAGCTTATTAAGCACCTTCATTAGATGGTAGAGAATGAGCTCAGTTAATGTTTTAATAACTACAATCGGGTGTTCTTGTCATGGAATATATCACACACACACACACTTTGGACATACTTATCCCAGAGTTCTTGCCACTTTCTGAAGCAGTTCTGTACAAAGTGTGATCAAAAATACAGGGAATTCTGCTGCCGAGCACCTTCCAACACAAAGGCAGCTCACAAAATCATTACAGTGTGCTCATCCACCTTATTCACCAGATCTGGCGCTGTGTGACTTCTGCCTCTTCCCCAAAGTCAAAATGACCATGAAAGGTAACCGTTTTGAATCAACTCAGGACACCAAGACGGCCACAACAGAAGGGGAAAAAAAAAAAAAAGCCCACAAAAGAAGACTTCCAAAACTGCATCAGAAAGTGGTAAAAATGATGCAGTAAGTGTGTTCAAAATGAGGAGGAGGATCTAGAGGGAGATTAATAGTGATGTGTCTTTTACTGTAATCACTTTTTTTTGTTTGTTTGTTTGTTTTGGTTTTTTTTTATTTTATTTTAAACCAAGAACATGTATTGGTACATTTTACTTATAATGGTTACATTCATCACATTTATTTTGTACCTGTACATGATGCATCTTGGTTCTCCCCGCTCTTCCCCGCCCCTCCCCTCTGTTCCCTCCCTCCCTAATTAGAGCAGGTTTATTCTTAATTTTCCATATTTTCCCTTTCCCTTTTCTTTCCTTTGTTGCCTTTCTGCTTTTCCCCTTCTTTCTTTCTAGTACTCC
>PVJO010015382.1:0-45217 GCA_004026905.1 Hystrix cristata
AAAAAAAAAAAAAGTAAGACGTGTCACACTCTCGTGGAGGAGGAAGGCGCCAGCAAAGTATCTAGGGCCCTCTAGGTCACCACGGACCCGCACCCCGCAGGAGCTCCAGGGCTTCCGGGCCGACGGCCCCGGCGAGGTCAGCGTGGAAATGGACGCGGCGCCGGGCGTGGACCTCCCCGGGCTGCTGAACGACATGCGGGCGCAGTACGAAGCCCTGGCGCAGCAGAACCGCAAGGACGCGGAGGCCAGCTTCCTGCAGAAGGTAGCGGCGGGCGAGCGGGGCTGGGCGGCTGCGCGGCCGGCGCCCCGCTCAGGGCCCCGCTCAGCGCCCCGCCCGTCCGCCCTGCAGAGCGAGGAGCTCCGCCAGGAGATCGGCACCAGCGCCGAGCAGCTGCAGTCCGGCCGGGGCCAGCTCGCCGAGCTGCGGCGCGCGCTGCGCGGCCTGGAGATCCAGCTGCAGTCCCAGCTCGCCCTGGTAGGCGGCGCGCGGCTCTGCGCTCCTCCGCGGGCGGGTTGCGCGCCCGGCTGAGCGTCTCCCGCGTCCCCTCCCCCGCTGCAGAAGGAATCCCTGGAGGACGCGCTGGCCGAGACGGAGGGCGGCTACTGCGGCCAGCTGCTGCAGGTGCAGCAGCGAGTGGGCAGCCTGGAGCCGCAGCTGCGGCAGGTGCGCGCCGACGCCGAGCGCCAGGCGGCCGAGCACCAGCGCCTGCTGGACGCCAAGGCCCGGCTGGAGCTGGAGATCGAGACCTACCGGCGCCTGCTGGACGAGGAGGCCGCGGGGTGAGCGGGAGGCCGGAGACCCAACCCCGGGGACTGCCTGCCGGGTCGCCCGCGGAGAGCCCACGCTGGGCAAGGCCTGAGAAAGCAGCCTGGCCTCAAAAATACAGGAGGAGAAAGCGAGGCGTGTCGGCCCGGGTGCTCACTCTCAGGATGGTCCTTCGGTCAAGAAATCTGGGGTTCTTCCTTTGGCCATAGTTTCATGTGCTCTTCCGATCCTGAGCTCAAACAGCAAATTCTCTTCATTTCTTTCCTTCCCACCAGCCTCATGTGATGTCCTTGCTTGCTTTGCAGTGATGGTTTGGACGAACCCTCATCTGAAACAGGCTCCAAATCCCAAGCACAGTCGATCGATTCCTCTAAAGGTATGCAGATAAAGAATCTCTTAAAATAAGTCAGAATCGGCCTCATTAATGACCAGAGCTGTAAAGTCTCGTTGAATATTACAGTATTATTCACAGTGAGTCGAGGAAAGATAGCTGTGTATTCTTGCAGCATAGAATAGACTGTAGCTTATTAAAACTTCTGGCAAGCCCAGAAGGAGGGAAAATTTCTAGGAAGAGGTATTATGAGGACCACATACTGGTAATGTGAAAAACAAAAACTGTTTTCATTGGTGCGCAAGGCCATATTCCATACATTTCGTTTTCCCGGGATAGGACACATTTTTAGAATGTAGATGTCACTTTTGAAAGTTTAAGCTTGATGGATTGTATCAGGCAAGACCCAATTTAGAAGCTTAAATTACCCAACAATCAATGTTGGCATAATCTCCGGAATACTAATGTCTGCCTCCTTTATTCCATTTTTGGTCTTTAGACCCAAATAAAACCCGAAAAATCAAGACAATTGTGCAGGAGGTGATAAACGGAGAGGTGGTCTCATCCCAAGTTCAGGAAATTGAGGAACTCCTGTAAAATTTCTCAAGATCTGCCCCATGGTTTGTTCCTGAGGAATGAGAAATTTACAACTAGCAATTATTCCTTTCAGAATGAAATGCTGTATTAGTTCAACCTCAGTTCTGGTCTGTTTGATTTTCTCTGGACTTTCTCTTCACGCTGAGTACTCTTTGTCCTTCCGAAGTCATGTCAATTACAGGTCATTGTGACCCTGTCAATCTCTGCCACAAACCCAAATTGCCTTACATCTTTCTGGGAGCCGGAATAGTCTTCGCTGAACTTTCTTCTGATGACATGGACCATTTTTTAATCACAAAGTAGTATTACTAGAGCTGATCTTAATAAAAGATGAATGGTAATAATACAAAATGTGTGCCTTCTTGGTTCCGACCATAATGTCAAGCGCATGGAGAGAGATTTTTAAATAAGAAAGTAGATAAACGCTGGAATGAAGAAGTTAGGCTTGGAGATTAGGTTAGAAGTTCTGTCCTGTTTCCATCGACCCACTAAAGTTGCCAAGAAATTGTATTATCCACTGTGGGGGATAGAAGTTGTCCTGTTCGTTTTCTACCACCTTCTTTCCTGAAGACCAGAAACTTTGGCTGAGTCCTGGCATGGGCCCAGGTGGAGAGAGATTGAGAGGGAGACACGCTCTTCGCCTTGAGGGGCTTGTGGCTGAGTGCGGAGGGAGACACCGGCCTGGAAAGCGGCCGTGAGAGATGGAACAGGCGTGGGAAGAACTATGAGGAGGAAGAGACGGGTCCCTTGGGGGGCAGCCGAGTGCTTCCTGAGGAGGCCAGCCAGGCGGAGGGGAGGAGACGGGAACAGGATACACACGGAGCGGCACTGGTCTCCTCTCCCTCCTCCTGTCTGGCAGCGTGGGGTCCGGGTGGGGCTTCTAGTGGAGTTGAGTCCGACCTGGAAGACAGGAGTAGAAGTCGGGTTCTGCGCCAGGGAAAGAGGCAGCCAAAGTCTAAGGTTTGCCGAGTGAAGACAACGGTTCAGTCTGAGTTGCCAAATTCAGACCCCCTAAATGGGAACCCAGAGCAGGATTTCATGACTGAAATCCTGGACTCTGGAGCAGACTGAGTTCAAATCGCGGCTCTGTGACCTAATAACAAGAATTCAACTCCGAGCACCTCTATCCCCTTATCTTTAAACCTGCTTCGTGGGGCAGTTGTGAAGGTTAAATGAGACATTACATATAAAGTACGAGGAACCCATAAAGTGCTGGCCCCAGAAGTATTCGATGTTTGTGTCCCGTCACTGTTTACTGAATGGCACCAGAAGCAGATGGAGAAACTGGGGATGTGAAGGGCGTCACAGGGAGGGGACCGGAGGAGTCGCCTGGAGGGTTCCAGAGCTGAGGGCTACAGTGCGGCGCTAAGCAGCCCTGATGAGTGTCACTCCCCCAGCCTGCTCTGATCAGCTCGCGGGCGTCCCAGGGAGAACCTGGCCTTTTAGACCCAAAGAAACTGTCAAGGTCCCTAAGCCCCAGATACCAAAGATGCTGCTTCCCTGATACTCAGAAGTGACCACAAATAGTTACTGTTGTAAAGAACATGTTTGGTCACGGCTCTGTCTAATGGCACGGGGCTCGGAGGAGAAGGGCTTGCACCGGTCCCATCTGGGGTCCTTTCTCCACCACCGCAGTGCCCCGCACTCCCTGCTTTTGGAAGTGTCCGCCCCCAGCCGGGCTCCCCGGGCCACCACTCTCAGCAGAAGCGTCTCAGACCTTCTCCCTGGCCTCTGAGCGGCGGCTGCACCTCCTGTCTTCTCTCTGCACTCACTTCCCCGGGTGATCTCATGTGACCTGGGGCTGCAGACACCATCGTACGTTGACTACATGTAGGTCGTATGTGCAGTCACATCACAGCTTCCGCCACGCCCGGCCGTCCTGGCCTTCTGCCCCTGCAGCGCCTCCCTTGGGGAAGAGAATGCAGACAGCTGAGGACGTGCTGAGGGGTGACATCCAAGGCCAGGCACCAGAGCATCTCCACGTGCTTTGGCCTTTCTGGCCACACACCCCGGCGAGTCCACCATGGGGGAAAAGCTGGAGAAAACAAAAACAAAACAGTGATTTCACAAAACTCCCCTCGGAGCGCTGGGGCCTAGGACCTCACGGGACAGAGGCAAGTGCCAAGTGGCAGTGTTTTCCTCATTATAGCCCAGGCAGAGTATTCCACAGTCTTCACTTAGCAAAGGGAACATAGATTTCCTACCAGCCAAACCTATGCGGCCGTCTTCTCCCCACCTAGAAGCACCATGAGCCCGGCATCCCTATCAGTCTGTTTGGCTGAGTCTGTCTGGAGACTGTGAAGCACACCATGTCTCACACAGTCCCAGAGGCGGAGGGCACCCGGGTTCATAGACAACGCTGTCTCACTAAGCCACGCGTGGTGGAAGGGGCCAGGCGACTGTGGGACGTGTCCCCCAGGACTCTGCCCTCAGGACCCAGCCATCTCCCGAAGGCCTCCGCCTGCACCCCCGGGGGGGTTAGATTTTACCTTACAAACCGGGGGGCACAGACACCCCTGCGCCAACCTTCCCGTGAGGTTCCCCAGACCACGAGAGGATTCCACGCAGTCACACGAGGCCGGCAGGACTCGGCAAGAAGGGACGGGCCGAAGGGAAGAGTATGTCTTAGAGGAAAACAACTCACAAGAAAAATAAATAAATAAACAAAACTAAGCAAAGGACTAGATGGCAGAAGACAAGCATTGTGTTTATGATCATTTTAAATCTGAAATTTTACTAATTGAAACCTTTACCTTGCTATGTATTTGTTGTACGCATATGCTAAAGAAACGTTGGGAAAATACGTTTCCTGAATGCCGTCATAATGTCGTGGGGACTCACAAGAGGTTTGGAGGCTGTTTTGTTTTTCTTTAGTACAATGTGCTGCATTTTGTTTTATTTTGTTTGTCATATTGAGGATGGCACCCAGGGAGAGCTGAGCTACATCTTGGCCCTTTTTATAATATTTCTGAGACAAGTTCTTGCTATAAACTGCCCGGACCGGCCTGGAGCTTGCAACCCTCCCGCTTCAGCCTCCCCAGTAGCTGGGATTACAGGTGTGTGCCACAGTGCCTGGAACATTTTGTACATTTTCTAAAAATGTTTAACAAACAGCATGTATGACTCTGATAACCAAAGGCAATGAATTTTAGTTGCCCGAATACAAATTGTTTTGTCACTGTATCTCAGTAGGAAGAGGAACCACCCAGAAAAACCACGTTTGGAAAGCCAAAGCGCCACTCTTTTAGGCTATACAAGCGCGCCACCTGCTGGCGGCTCAGAAAAGGCACGTCCCCAAAAGGCCGCGCGTTCAGCCCGGCGCGGGTGTGCTCAATTTCTGGCCTTTGGCTGCAAGATTCAAGACGTATTTATGCCGGACGTGGCGGCGCACACCTGTAATCCCAGCATTTGAGAGGCTGAGGCAGGAGGATCGCCGCGAGTCTGAGGCCAGCCCGGGCTACACAGTGAGTTCAAGGCCAGCCCGAACCACTAGTGAGACCCTGTCTCAAAAAAACTAGTAAAAAGGGTTTAGCTCAGTGGTAGAGCGCTTGCCTCACAAGCACAAAGCCCTCAGTTCGATCCCCAGCATATACACACCAAAAAAACCTAGCAACCAAATCATCATTTAATATCTGGATCATAAATTCCGATTCAAACTTAAAAAGGGTGTTCACACCCTTGCTAGCATCCCTTGCTTACCTTGGTGCCTCCTGCCTGTCTGCCATGCCACCTGCCTCGGACCCAGCTGACTGTAGACTGAAACCTCTACAAACTGTGAGCCAAATAAACCTTTCCTCTTTGAAAAAAAAAAAAAAGGGGGGGTGTTCACTGAAAGCGTCATCGTCACCAGCAAGGCTTGTTAGAAGGCTACAACGCCGCAACATCCGGGACATGGATCAAAGGATTCATTATGACCAGAATTCTACTGAAAAATAATCACCAGAAGAACAAGCAAATGATGGCAAATCTGCACATCGGAATACAACCTGCCAGTGATAACGGGCTGGGCCTGTGACCCAAGAGCCCTGCGGACAGCCAGGCCTGCTGCTGCACACCTGGGTCCCAGGTGCTTGGGAGGCTGAGACGGGAGGATCACTTGAGCCCAGGAGTTTGAAGCCAGCCTGGGAGACACAGTGAGACCTGTCTCTTTAAAAAATAATAAAAATAAAATTTTAAACACTGGATAAATTTCAAAAGCATTGCTCTGAGCCAAAGATACCAGACATAGAAGAACACACGGTGCGTGGTTCCACCGCTCTGAGCGTTAGTGACAGAAAGGCCAGTCGCCCCGGCTGAAAGGCTGGTCAACCGGGGAGGACAGAGCGCAGTCGGGACTCATGGACGTGTCCCGTCTGGATCCTGGCGACAGTGGCCGGCTGTGGCCATCCGTCACAGTTCTTCACACCGTCCCCAGAAATAGGCACATTTCATCGACTGCAGTCTCCGTAAGGTGATGGGCACTGATTATTCGGTCTCCGCGAAGATGACGCTGGAGGCAGCGGGGAGCAGGCTGGCCGAGCAGGGCCTGGCGAGGACGCAGGGACGTTCCCAGCCGGCCACTAAACCAGGCCGGCCTGAAACCCGCCAGGATGAGAAGACAAGCACGGAGGCGGACGGCCTGGGTTCGGGCTCCGGCTCCGCATCTTCCGGGGATTTCATTCAGCTCTGTTATTCCGCCCGCTGGTCTGTAGACTCGGGGCTGGGGCACAGCTCGGGGAGAGCCTGCGGCTGGCACGCGTGAGGCCCTGGACTCGGGCCCAGCCCTGCAGAAGACAGCGCCGCCTCACTCGCTTATCATAAGGGTCAGCGAGTCGGTTCACACGCAGCACACAGTCATCGCTGAATGGTAGCTGTTTGTGGTGGATTTAAGGTGGTCAGCTTGCGCCAGAACGCCCAGCTGGACTGAGTTGGTGTGATGCTGGCCGTAGAGGATCCACCTGAGGGTTGTTGCTGACACAACATAAAGGAGAGAGGGAGCAGAAGATAGTTTTGCAGGCTGTTTCCCAGGAGAAGCTCTGCTGCGGCTGGTTCTCCCAAAAGGAACTCGGCTGTCCTTGTCGAGGAAGGAGCTCGGGGCCTTGCTGTCTTCGAGGATGGCTGCTGTTGCTTTGGGGGAGCTCTGGTCATCGTCTCTGCTGTGAGCAGCGTATCCTGATTCCAGTGAAGATTTCCTCAGCCATCATGTGCAGACACGGACGTACACAGGACAGTGCTGTGGGCTCCCAGCCCTTGACTGGATCTTTCGGGTCTCCAGTGCCTAGATAGACATTCGGCACTTCCTGCATTTGGCTTGTGGGTAAATATTGTAACCTATAAATGTCCTCTATTAAATCTGCTCTCTTACAAACCATTGGCTCTAGAAAATCTAAGACACTGTTATTAGTACAAAAAATTTCGGTTTTACACAACTTTAACTTTTCTATACAACTTTAAAAATTAACTAATTAGCATATTTCTCTCAGACATTTGGGTTTTTTTTTCTTCCCTTCATACACGCTCCTAAACAATTCCAATTTTAAAAAATAGATGTACGATTTTCTTTTCCATCTGAAATATCTCTCCTTAGTTAACTGCTTAATTTCAGTGGGAAGGGATCCTGTTTACCCTCCTCATAGCACAAGGCATGAGAATCACGAAAACTAGTTTCAGTGAAAGAACTCTGTAAACCATGAAGCCCTTCAGCGCTGGGAGGTGCTAACGTGAGGGCAGCCGCCCGAAGAGGAGACTCATAGTAAATGCTTCACCTCAAATAAAACCAACTGTGGAAAACCTTGAGACTTTTGGGGAACATCACTCCTGATGCTAGGGATTTTTGTCTTAAATTAATACATGCTGATTTTTATAAGAAAATTGTGAATAAATGGAAGGCTTTACACACATGCCAGGGTGTGTTTGCAAAGTCGAGAACATTTAAATTTTCTATATGCAAAAACATGAGCATGAAGCCTGTCAGAAACAGTTTCTGCACTCTGGTCTTCCTGAAAATCAAAGCCACGGCGAACTCAGCTGCCAAAGATGTCGCTGCTAGCGTTTCACTGTGCGTACACTATTCTTAGAGAAGGGAAACTTTCTTCAGAATTATGGGAACAAATATACAGATTAGAAGCAGAACTTGAAGTAAAGCGTGCAAACAGCGGGCGGGGCGCGGCGGGTCTCACAGTGGGACAGGGGTGTGTGTGGGTGCTGCCGGTCCCGCCCGGAGTGAGCTCCTCCCTGCGCCCTGACTCAGCTCCCTAGAAGATAATAATGGGGAGGGGAAGGAACAGAGGACAAGAAGAAGGGAAAAATGGAAACGAAGCTTTTCTAAACAGGAGGGGGGGTTAAAAGGAGGGACAGAGAACGGGAGAAAGAGACGCAGCAAGATGCGTCATATACAGGTACAAATTCCCTGTGATGAATGTTATCATTATGTAGACCTAAAATGTAACTCTAAAATAAAATTTAAAAAAAGAAAAAGAAAATAAATTTTTAAAAATCCCCAGCACCAAAAATAATAATAATAATAATAGTAATAATAATAATGTCACACAGGATCGCATTAGCCCAGCACTTGGGAGGTATGCAAAGCGCCACAAGCGCAGGACATGGTGTCCTGGGCCGGTCGGAATACGTTCATCTTAGCTGTTGACTTGGAACTCACTTAAATTCATATGAACACCAAGCTTCTGCTGAGAAAAGTGTATTCCTTTTCAAATCTTTATTTTCAAATACTATGGGATTTTTAAAAAATCACATAAGGCCACAATTTCACATTTCATATGAACATACCTACAAACATGTTTGACTAGCTGAAATACAATTTTTATTTTTTAAACATCTTCGAGTTTGTACAGTTATAACCATGTGAGGGATACCAGAAATGCCTTTACTTGTTTATTTATTCAATAAATTTGTTGAGCACTAGCCACACGTTAGTCTTTATGTAGTCTATTGAAAATAACCTCAGTTTTAATGAACTAAAGGCAAATCCAATGGCCAAGCGTGATGGCCCATGCCTGTAATCCTATCACTCTGGGAGCTGAGGCAGGAGGATTGCAAGTTAAAGTCCAACCTGGGCAATTTAGCTATTTAGCAAGAAGCTGTTTCAAAATTTAAAAGAAAAATTAAAGGGCTGGAAATGTAGCTCAGTGAGGAGGTCCAGAGTTCAATCCACAGTACCGCAAAATAAATAAATGCATAAATAAGTAAAGGCAAATACATGATAAATTCTCACACATTTTTTTTCTTGATTGCATTGATACAAATAGAATAAGGTAAATTATCATCCTTTTTTGTGGTACTAAAGATTGAACACAGGGCTTTCCCACTGAGCTACATCACCCCCAGCCCTTTTTTATATTTTATTTTGAGACGGGGTCTCACTAGGTCGCCAAGTTGCACGGGCTGTGCTCCACCTGTGATCCTCCTGCCTCAGCCTCCCAGAGTGCTGGGACAGTCCTCATTATTTTTAAGTGTCATTGCTGCACACATAATATATGTTGATTACTTAACAGAGCTGTGAGGAAGAGAACACGTCACACTCCCCTATTCATTTTTATTAGTTTTCAAAGGAGCAACTCAGGCTATTAAACAGGTACTTTCAGGGCACATTTTTAAAGTAAAATACTCTTAAATATTTAATGACATTTTCCATTATATAAACGTGCCTGCAAGGTTCTTCATGTCCACGGTGACGCCTGGTCTACACAACCTCATGCGCTGACTCTGGACCACGAAGTAACTTTAATACTAAAGTTCCCTAGTTTATCTAATAAGTGACTGAATAGGCTGCTAGATAATAAGGTACATTTTTATTATTTGCTTTGTTTGGTTTGGGATCCTGGGGGTTGAACCCAGCATCTTCATACTGAGCTACATCCCCGGCCCTTTTTTATATTTTAAGAGAGAGACTTGCTAAAATACTAAGTTGCTTGGGATGGGCTCTGTCTGAGATGCTCCTGTCTGAGCCTCCCAGAGTGCTGGGATTACAGGCCTGTGCCACCAGGCCTCCCTCGCTTTGAAAAAGACAAAGATACATGATCAGCATCCAGCCAGAAGAAAACTCTGAAACAAAAACTGTAGAAATAGATCCTCACTCATCAGAATTCACCAGCATATAAATATCAGGACAATAAAATCCGGTCTTCTTGTCTCATTGTTCGGAGTCTGGTGTAAGAAGAGTCCTCCTGGGTGAGGTGCAGTGGGGCAAATTTGACTCAGTTTCCCCTCTGGAGTCTCGGAGGCAGCTCGCTCTCTCTCCCCTACGCAGCTGGGGAAGGTGTCTTCTTTTTTTGCAGCTGGCAGAGCTGGAGGTGAGAGTCGCCGAAGGGGAAGGTGGGAGGTGCGGGGAGGAGAAGCCAGCTCTGAGTCATGTTATCGGGGCCATCGTCCCCTCCAGGCAGCTGCCTGACACAGAGATGATTTCTGAGGAGTTAAAGACAATATATGTAAGACTGCGTTTCCCAAGAGACGAAGCTCAAGCGGCAGGCTGCACAATTACCTGCCAGCTTATGCAGAGGGAGATTCTTCGGCTGTGTTTTCCAAAGTATTGGCCCTGAAAACCCAACCACACAAAACTGCACTGCAAAAAAATGTGCACTGTGCATCGTAAAGCACTTGAGATGTACATGGACATCCAATGGCAGACGGGTCCGACTCGCGGCCAGCGGGCTGCAGGCAGCCCCAGACTGCTAGTCATTCAGCCCCACAAGACGGTAAACTGAACATTACAACGTGATTTCCAGCGGCGTCTTCAGGACTCTGCATCTAAGCTCAGACTGAGTGGGCAACGAGAAACTGCGCTGACTCTGCTTCCTGCGCCTGCCACATGGTTAGTTGAATTGAAAACTTTTTAAAACGTTATTACAAAAAATATTTTGAAAAGAGGTTTTGTTACTCAGATACATGCTCTGTATTATATATTTCACGTGTGCCCCAAGGCAATTCCAGCCCCAGGACTCCAAACTGTCGGACACCCGTGTCTTATATCATCAGGGCAATTTATCTCCGATCCACAAATCTGCTCAGGATCTTTATGGGACCTTTATGTTTGGTTTGCTCAGGGAAAAAAACATCAAATATGAAAGCATTGTTTTAAGAGATTCTCACATTTCAGTCCACTTGAACTTGAGCTAAACGATCCCGGAGAATTTATTCCTCTATCGATGTTGGTCTAAAAAATAATTCAATTGTAGCTTTTTAAGTAGGTCAAACTGTATCTCCTGAAACTATGGATTTCTGTATTCATTCATTCAACAAATACACTAAGTATATTCTGGCCAAATCTGGCATCTTGCTGCCTAAATACCTGCCATCTTTTCCCCGTCACCATCAGCTGCAGCACCCGCCCCCAACCCACTCCCCACCCTCCCCCCACCGCCCATCCTGTGCTCCTTGGCTCAAGCCCTCTGAGGCCTCCAGTGGTCCCTAAGCTCCAAACTCCAGCCAGGTCTGGCCTTTCTCAAACTGTGTGCCTCCTCTTTCTCTCCTTCCATCAACCCTGACGGGCTCATTTAGGACTTTTCAAAAATATATATACTTAGGGCACACAGCGTGATGGTCCATACACGTGTACACCTCGATAGTACAATCAGGTAAATTCTAATGCCCTGGTCCTCCTGCTCCGGATCCTCTTTACACACGTTTTCCCTTAGCCCATAGTGTGTTTCCTCCTCCACTGTGGCCAAGCTAACTCCTACTATCCCCACTCGGGCCCTGACTGAAATGTCACCCACTCTGCGAGGCCTCGACCAGCTTCCGCCCCCGCGATCACCCACCACCATTAACCCAGGCAGGTCTCCCTTAGCACAGTGTGAGGTGCACGGTTATTTGCAGAGCAACTGAAATCACGTTTGGTTCTCCCACCGCAAGCTCCCCCAGGGCAGGCACCATGTCTGTTTTGCTCTGTGTCACCACAGCCCTAGCACCCGGCACAGTGTACAGAACGACGCATCTAGCCCATTGCACGGAAGACAACTGACGCCCGCCGAATAGATGCTCACTCGACAAGACGGGATCCATATCTGCATCACTCTCTAGGTAGTGCTGGTGCCTAGCACGGGGCTGCCCCGTTTAGTGCCTTCACTAAACATTTGTTGCACGAATACCGAGTGGTGGTAAGACATTTCGTCTGCCGCTTTCCTGAAACATCGATCAGGTTTTAGTTAATTAGTTTTTAGCTCTAAATTTTGCACCCCTCATCTTTGGTAAGAGTGAATGGACCAGCCCTAGCTTATCAAGGCACAGCACATAAGCAGCACCCAAAACACCGGAGGTACAAAGAGGAAGCCTTAAACACAGTCTATTTGCTTTAATTACTCTATTTAAAATACACTTAAGGCACATGAAAATGAATTTCACTTATTTTCTTCTACTTAATAAAGAAATTAAACTGTCATGCACTAAAACAAAAAGGTGCCTGCATCTTATTGAGCTATCCGCTGAATTCCATTAGTATTTTCCTAACACACTCCAGATACTTGGCACCTTGTGGGGACATAAAATTTATGTGAAATATGCAATTCTTAAGTTGGCCATTGCACAAGGCTTATTGATATAAATCACATTGCCCAATATCTGATGATGCCACAGAAAGTGATCACCAGTTTCAACAAGCAGTCTTTGAATCCGTGACACTTTTTGTAAAGAATATCAACCTGAGGACTTTTCCCATGTGTCTCAATGATACTAGACATTGTTTTCACACAACAGAGTAACTTGGTATCTATGTAACCCTTACAAGGAAACAAATGCGTCCACCCACACTCACGTACAGAAGCAGCCTTGGAACCCTCTAACTCATCACTGGAGTACAACCAACAAACTATGATACACACCCGGGTTCTATTAAAGCAGCTGATGGCAGGCTGATTTTGCAGGACAAAACTGAAATCTGAAAACAATATTCTCAGCCACCTAGACCAAACCAGAACTTACTCCCCTTAATCAGCAGAAGTTGTCTATCCAAAATCCTTCCCCTCTATCAAACCAGTGTGTCCTGGGCATTCAAGAAGCAACTGAGCAGATGCAAAGACATGCACACAAAGTGACCTGCCTGAGAGAGAAATGCAGAGGTGCCGCCAGAGTGCGCAAGAGGAAGAGAAAGTACACGGCCGAGCGGAGCCCGGGGACGGTGTGAAGTCTCGGTGTGCAGTGTCGAGTGGGAGCAGGTTGGTGCGAACAGGACCAAAGTGCCCATCGTAGAAGAACCCCAATTCCTGGGAGTCTGCACTTGATTTTTAGAAGATGAATTTTTGTATCTGATTCCCCCTCGAGTTAGGACCCTATATTACTGGCCATCTGGAAACAAATCTCCAGGACTCAGGGCAGCATCTGATAGAATGTGGACGCACCAAATACGTGTTGGTTGAAATGGTGCATAGGAACATCATAGTAGGTGCCTACGTTTGTTGAACCGTGATTCTGCTAATGGGGAGGAAATTGATGGGTTGGGGGCGCAGTTCAGTAGCAGAGCACGGACTTAGCATGCACAAGGCTCTGGGTTCAACCCCCAGGACGCACACACAAATGTTTAGGGGAAAAGACTGGCTGAAATACAAAGGAAACTAGTAAGTCTATCATTTGCACAATTGACAATAAAAGCATGTGTTGACTGAATTTTCATTTTGGTACCAATTATGCTGTCATATAAATATGGCTCTAGTGTACGAGTCATCCAAAATTCTGAAATCTGAGAATAATTTTTTGATCACTATATTACTGCTAATGAGACAGAAACAGACAAAAGCAACAATACCACAAAGCGAACACTGATCACTGTTGTCGGGAAGATCGTCCTACACAGCAGCAGGGTCATAGCAACTCCGAACAGTTGAACAACTCAGAAGAAAAAAAATATGAATAGTCAGGGAAAGTTTGTTTGGAGGGAATACAAATCCAATATGTATTATGAAATTTTGCAATAACTGTGTGTTGCAATACAGAAATGTGATTTTAATTGAAGGATGAAGGTAATTATAGCTTAAGAGCGAGCTACTAAATCAACAACACAATCAGAAATGTTGGAGTGACAAGCCTCGGCCCAACACCCAAGGAAAAGGGTGAACCCAGAAAGTAAAACAAGTTCCCTATACGAACGTGTCCAAGACACCCGAGGCACCCTGAAACCACACCCTGAAACCAAGGGTGGGGGGATGTTATGCTGCTAATCTTAATTATTGAGTCTACATAGTGTCCATAAATTCAGGTAAGAAAACAAGAAACTCTGTATTGTATTATACTTCTGGAAGGAGTATTACCCTGGAGATTGTTGCAAGAGGATAAAACACAGCATGTGTTTCTGGAAAACATCCCTTGAGTTAGTACTAAAATGGAAAAAGAGAGATCCATTCAGTACTACAGGTGTAGAAGGGATCCAAGAAAAGTAACTTGATTCATATTGGAAGTCAAAACCAGGTCGTCTAAGGAACAGCGGAATAAACTGGTGATCCCTTAACTTGGAAAACAAGAGAATTGACCTTCATCAAATACCCAGAAGACTCCATCAGCAACGTAATTTGCTGTGTGGGAGATTTCGGTTCAATTTACAGACAACTTCTTGAGAGTCCAAACGCCACGAAAGTGGAATGGCTTATGAGACAATGAGTGTTAAGTGACTAGAAATACGCAAATAGACATGGAAATATTTGCAAAGGGGCTTCTTCTTGGTGCTGAATACTTCACGAGTGGGAAGGAACTAATATTTGTGCCTGCCATGTGTAAGACATTTTGTACGTGCATCTAAATTGCTGATCTTCAATTAATGAACTGGGTATTACTTCTTTCGTGAGGATTAAGAGAGCTTAAGTAATTTACCGCACGCCCAATAAGAGGCGGAACTATAATTTGAAACTTGGCGCTGACCTCCGAGCTCCTTGTAAACTCTTAGTTGACGCTGTGACCACGAATGTGTCAGCGTTAGTCTAGATCACTGCATTCTGACTATGTGTCTGTTTGTCTGATATTATTTCTGTCAGAATATCCAGCGGTGTTTGGTCAGAAAGGATATTTTTGACTACGACATTGATATTTGACCATGATATTTCTCCATGACATTAAATTCAAAAAATAAACCATCCTTTTGGTCATTTCCAGCTGAGTTCTGTATTTTTGATGGCCAGAATCCCTAACAAACCATCTAAGCTAGAAAGAGCACAGAGTTTTAATTCACATGGATCCAACCCATGCAACTGGCTGTGGCTCCCTTGATTCATGCTATTAAGAGTAATTCTGAGCTGGGTGTGGTGGTGCACACCTGTAGTCCCAGCACTTTTTGGGAGGCTGAGGCAGGAAGATTGCAGCAAGTTTGAGGCCAGCCTGACCTACATACTGAGACTCTGTCTTAAAAAAAGAATAACTGTAGCGAGTCCAGGCTCAGCAGGAAGGGGTCTGACTATGCAGTAGTAACACCTGCTGTGGGTATAGAAGAGCAGCAGCAGAAAGATGTAGTGTCTGTTATCTCTAATCTACACACACCCTACAATTATTTTCCTATTTTTTATCATCAGTTCTTGAGCTGACCCAGTGACTAAATTATTTCACCAACTAACTGTTTAAAGTAACGCTTACTGCTATTATTCTTAAAACCACTAACGATAGGTATGGGAAAAAGTCATAAAATAAACAAAAGTCTGTCCATGAGACTAGATTAATTATTAGTGGGTTTTGAAAACATAGCTTTACTTTGGAAAACTCACCATGGTCCAGAATCTGTTCCTGTCAGCATCACAGGTCCAGAAAGTGACCTCAACTATACCCAGAGGAGACTCCACGGTTGATGACAGGCTCATAGTGACTATGTCACACAATACTCATGTACAGGCTGGAGTGAGGGACATTTCCTTCCGGATGCCCAAGCCCCACCTCCTGAACTCTCATCTTCCTGTACATTCGCCACACTGGGTCTTCTAAAATGTAGACCTTTGTTCAGGCATTTTCTAATAATACCATCCGTCTGTTCTGTATAAATTATAACAAAGGTTAAATTATGCACCCAACAGGTAGTTTTACTAGGGTCCTGAGGATCCAAAATAAGTACGATATGGTCCCTTCTCTTTACGAACCTGTATCACACAGGGTAGAGGGAATGAGACACAGATGCTCACAAGATACAGATCTGCATTCTCAATAACCGAGGGCTCACTGTTTTTTGGGTCACTATTCTTCCCAATCTCCCTCTCCTTCCAGGTACCTATCTCATTTCCCAGCTTCCCTGAGTGTTCCTTTGTTTCCCAGAAACAGCTCTTAAATACCTCTGAAGAGCTTCAAAACTCAACCTGCTTCTGTTTCCAAGTGTTTTATACCCAGCAGTCATGTCTTCACTCGGATTCTCTTCCTGCCATCTTTTGTCTTGTACACCGCTCAGTAAGATACATAGATGGCTTCATTCTACCCCCATCTTTCCTTCCCTTCCCTAATGACAAATAGTTCCACTTCTGTGCCCTAAATTGTCCAGAAAATTCTTGCTCCAAGATCTCTGGGGATCTTGCAATGACATCGTGGATAATTTTTCTCTAGGCCTCATTCTCCAAGTTCTCTCTGTAGAATTTGAAAGTTAAAACCTGGGAGAATCTCTTCCCGGAAGTTTGGCCAGGTGGATCGCCCATGCTACACTTCATGCTGTAACCTCCTGAGTTTTTTCCAACCTTCCGGGTCCCTCCTTATTCACTTCATTTACTGAGTACTTTACCTCTGTGCCCAGCCTCACTTGGAGGGTTTCCTCACCACACTCTTCACGTTCTTTCCTTCATAGAAGTCAGATGTCCTAAGGCCTCAACTACTGCCCCAGTGCGGATGATCTTTGGCCTTCCGCTTGCTCCTCAACTCTTATATCAATTTCAATGTTTCCTTGCACGGACGACCATGTTGTATGACTCGTAAAGACTGAGAAAAATTTAGTTAGCAGCTTTGAAAGAATTCACTCCCTAGTCCCAAAAGACAACAGCCCTTACATGTAAACAGCTCAGTCGAAAGAGCTCATCCTTGCCCAGTAGGATCTAGTCCTGCTTCGTCTCTTCGGACACTGCGGATAGTCTCATCTTCTTGAAATCTCCTCTCCCTTGATTTTCTTCAAATGTCTGTCTACTGCTTCTTTTTATTTTTGTTACCTCTCAGACCCTCTCGATTCTCATAAAATGCTGCAGTTTCTCAAGATTTTATCCTTGGTTCTCATCTCTGCCTGTTCCTCCTGAAAAATGTGCAAGTCCTGGTCCGTCTTTGCCCGTAATTTCCAAAGCCAGCCACAGTTTCACTCCCGATCTCGGATCTACGTTGACCACGGAACATCTATACCTAAAGCTGATCGGGTGGCTCGTCCCCAGGCTTCCCCATCCTGAATTCATTTTCTTTCCTATAAAATATGCTTCTCCTTTGAATTCACATATCAGTCAGTGACATTCCTCAATAGGAACCTCCTGCCATCTCAGACCCCCCCACACACCCCATCAACCTGCAACCGGCCAACAGTTCAGTGTTCACCATTCCTATCTTCTGTCTTCCCCTTTGTATCCCACCACTGCTACTTTCTTGGCAATCTCTTTGTTTCTCCCTCAATCCTCACACTCTTGTAAATCTTCCTTTCTCATTTCCCTGCCTCCAAATCTATCTAGTGCACTGTCAATAAAGTTAAATTTCTAAAACTTATGATCATGTTCATTTCCTATTTACTCCATCGGGACCAAATCCAAATTCTCAGAATTATTAAACAGCCTTCCTATGGGGCCCCCACCTTCTTCCCAATCTTATCGCTTGGCAGTCATTCACATATACTTTATGCCAAGCAAAACATTTCACAATTCCTGAGATATGTCATATATGTTTACATCTCCTTTACATATGCTGGCCTCTCTGCTTAAGATTTTTTTCCAGGCAATCCGCTCCTTTTTGGCATGGCTGGTTGAACCCAAGGGTATCTACCACTGAGCTACATCCCCAGCCCTTTGTTCAATCTTATTTTGAGGCAGGGTCTCACTAAGTTGTTCAGGTTGGCCTTGAACTTGCAATCCTCTTGCCTCAGCTTCCCAAGTAGCCGGGATTATAAGCCTGTGCCACCACACCTTGCCCACTCATTCTTTAAGACACCATTCAAATGGAATCTCCTTAAGTCCTCCAGAAATTAATGTCCCTTTGCTGGGGCTTAATATGTTTTATATACACCTGAATTATCAAACTCTTCATCCTATTAGGTAATTATTTGTGTCTTGTCCCCTACATTCCACCCTGTAAGATACGGCTTCCTTGGGGTAAGGGGCACATCTTGTTTACTTCTGCATCTATGCACACCATAAGCTGTGTGGCATAAAATGTGTATTCAGTGAATGTATATTGTAGAGAAAGGTGAAAATTATACCCAAGATCCTATGCTTTTGCTCTACAATGTGATGGGAAAGACCTAGGGCAACAAAGAGCCCTCTACACCTCTTTCTGGCGACAGCCTACTTATAGTCTAGTTGTATGAGTTAAAATACTAAAGGAAAACATTTTTTCAAAAGTTATTTTTGCCACCAGACCACCAAAATTCCCTAACAGGTGCACATTTTTAAGTGTGTGTCCGCAGGCGCTCACATGTTCACGCATGCACATGCGTGCTGGGGGTCAAACTCAGGGCCTACATGTGCTAGGCAAGCGCTCTCTACTACTGAGCTACACCCAGCTGCTGCTGAGGGCCTGCAAGGTACATTCTGTAAGGTAAAGAACACCGGCAGAAACCCCTCCAGCCCGAGCCACCTTCATCAGCAAGTGACACCTCAGACCAAATGGGCCTGATCACATGATACTCCACCTAACGCCTAGTCCCACAGCAGGTGAAGACGTTTCAGCAGGGCAGGAGGAGCAAGGAGGCTGTTGAGGACTTCTGGGGCTGGGGGTGCTGCAGACAAGAAGACAGAGAAGACAGCAAACAAAGATCAAGCTCGGAGATGGAAATCTGGTAGGTGCTGGTTCCTCCACCCGGTCTCACACCCTGCAGGAGCAGCCCCACCTCTGCGCAGGCCGAGCTCGCTGGTTACCTAACACCTGCTAACTCCTGTCACCTCACCACCCCCGTGATCTGCCCTTCCATCTGATGAGGAGGCTGGGAAGAAAGGGAGGAGCTCGTTTCTGCAGTCCCAAGATGCGGGGCTGCCACTGCCGGCGAGCTTTCATCTTACTCTACTAGCTGCTCCCACCTGAGATCTTCTCTTTGCTCCTACCTTAACTGCACCACCGAGCAGGCTTTCTGCAAGGAGGGCGGGAAGGGAAAAGCCCAGGTTCCCGAGCAACAAACACAATAGGCAATGGGGAGTGTTCCCAGCTCTGCTGACCCTGCACCAACACACCTTAAAGAGTCCAAAGCAAAGGGCTGTCCTTGGGTGGGATGTAACACCGTCATCGCCAGGAACGTAATTCGACACCTGCGTTTCTAAACCACTCTTCCGCCAGACTTTCCTATTCTACCCGTACACCACGCTCTCTAGGTCCTGTCCACCCTAAAATCTCATCGATAATTGAGTAACTATTATTTCAGTCGGCCTTTTCCCGTGTCCACATGACATACCTAGACACGGTGGCACTCTTGTAACTGGGCCCCTTACTCCTAGTTCCTCCCAAACCTATCGGGATACTGCCACCACAGTCACCATCCTAAAGCTTTTCTTCAGCCCCAGCCCTACTCAAAAGCAATGAGACGCTCTCACTATAGTCATCCATCCCAGAGCAGGTAACAGGCACAAAATGTTCCCAGCAGTAGCGATTTGCCTGCGGCAGACCTCGACAGGGGAAGAGAATGGATTTTGCACTTTAGGGTGAGAGCATTGTTTGTGTAATTTGAGAAACTTCCTCTATTAAATAAATGTGATATAAAAATGCAATCAGTAGAATAATAGAAAAGCATACAGAGCAGCATGGGTCATACTCTTTCCCTGCCACCTATTTCCTGTGGTAACGATCTCTGGGTCCTTTCCTGGAGAGATCAGCCTCTTTTGACAGCACTGATGTGCTTCTGGCCTCAGTCAGGCCAAGAGACAACTGCCACCCCGACTTGAGGACCCACCTAGTCCACTGGCCTCGCCCCACCTCTGACCGGCTTCACATGCCAACACAGCCATAGAGCCTGGTGAATAGCAAACAGAAAGGATGCCGCTACCTGGCCAAGACGTGGCCCTAAGCAAGCCATGTCCTCCTTCGTGACCTTCGTTCACTTCTCTTTAGGATGAGAAAACTGGAGACGATCCCCACGGTCCCTTCCAGCAGCAGGAGAGGATGCTGAAGAGAGACTGGACCATAAGAAAGAAATGGCAGAGAGAAGGTCTAAAGAGCAGGCGACTTCCTGAAATTCAGAGACCTCCCAGAACAGAGCTCTGAGGACTGCGACGTGGACGAGGAAGATCCTGTGCAAAGAGGGAGTGAGCTTTCTCTTCGGGCTACTTCCGTACCACATTCTTTAAAAATTAAATCACAGTCTTATTCAAGGCTGGCCTGTTAAGTAGGCGAAGTGTGATTTCAGCAGACTTCTGCCCAAAATTTCTTTCTTTCCATCTCACCCAGAGCTGAAATTTCTATCACAAGGAACAATCTCTCATTTCACAATTCATAGAAAAGCTCAAAATGTAAATACCACAGTTCTTGAAACAACACACAGTGAGCTATTAGGCGGTAGTTCTATCAGCGTAAACAAAGGATATTTTCTCTTCTCCTCAGATAGAAACAAAAGAGTTAAAGCACAAGAAAGCCCACAGCTCCAGAAGAAGGGCAGAGAGGCTTCAAGCTAGAGTAGAAGAGAGTAAGAAACAGGAGGGTATGGACACCAGGCCAGTCACAAACCTCAGCAGCTTCCTCGTTTCATCCCAAGGGGACTCAGTCCGGTCTCAGGTCTGCATGGCTAGCTACAATCAGTGCGTGCGTGGATGCTGAATGTAGGAGGATCTTCAGTCAAGGGACACACACAACAATTGTAGGAAGCCAGTCCCCATCACAGTCGCCTAAGACTGCCTGGCACCTTAAAGAGAGAACATACTTCAGACCTACTTACCTTAAAAAGTCCACGTAGTTCCTTCAGATGTGGGAAATGCGAGACTATCTTAAACAGGCCTGCTGTAATAAAAAGGTTCCATCCTTACCACTGTCATTTACATTTCTGGGAGAGTCTTCGGAACCACAAAGCAAAGTATAATTAACTATCTGGCAGTGAACGGCCACGGTTAAGAGTGTAAGATGGAGAGACACACAGGCTTGGTGTCACTTCTGGCTTGGCTGCTAATTTATTAACTCTGCTACCCTGTGTGCAATATAAAAACACTCTAAGCTCCAGTTTCATCCTCTGTGATTTACAGGGTTGTTAGTGTGTCGTGTGAGAAAATGTACATAAAGCCCTTAATGCAGTGTGTGGCACACACAAAACGCTGAATAAATGTCAGTTTTCGTTGTTGCTGCTATCCTGATGCCTAGAACGCCTTCACAGTGTCAGTGTGACAGCTTGGTGCAGCACAATGAATCCCAGCAGAGCTTCGGGGTCCTCATTCTTGAAAAATGTTGCAATGAATACGTCTAACATTTTCAAGCTCTGTAAATACTCATCTAGAAAGCTCAAGAACTAGAAAATTCTACTTAGCCCCCCATTTAAACCAAAATGATATGGGAGGTATCTGTGAGAGACACCAGCAGGTTTGAGAGGTTTCGGATTTATGGAAGTTGGAAAATTTCAAAGCCAGAGAACCCCAGTTACAGGTTACTGAATGACTTCACAGGCACCCTGTGTGTTTGCCATTGTACTCCCAAAGCCTGAGAGGAAAAAGCTGATTAAAAGGGATTAATCGCCACAACAGTGTCAGCAGCCTGTGGAAAAGGATTAAGCCTGCAATCCTTCGAGGTGGCTAATTGCTGTGATTTCTTTGAATGACTAGAGCGGGGCTGAGGGCGATCCTGACAAAGAGTTAGGACCCTCTACAAACCCAAGCCAGAGAGCCCCGTAGGAGGCCAGAGAAGCCTCCAGAATGGACACAGGCAAGACCTACAAGTCCAACCTCTTCAACAGCAGGAAATCTTGCCCATCCACACTCTTTTCCTTCTGACATTAGTCTAGTTTTTTCCATCAGAAATATAATAATAAAGCAGGCTCGTCTAGTCCGAAAAAGAAAATTAAATCCCTATGCAGTTGTTGACTTTCTAAGTCACAATATGGGAAAATACAACTTTAGGGCACTTCAAGAGAGCTTTGAGAGTTACTCAACGTGTTAAAGCAGAAACTCCAAAGACAAACGTGTGCTAAAATCCCAGCGAAGCCCCTTCATGGAATAACGTTGGGCGAACTACTTAATTTCGTAGTAAAAATAAGAGCTACCTCATAAAGTTACTGTCAGGATTTGCTAGGACAAAAATACAAGTAAGCTGCCCAGCACAGGCCCTGGATCAGAGAGCAGTCATAATCTCTGACCGTCTCAGGGCTAAATTCACGTATGTTATTGACACGTTTGTTTAATGGGTTCGATCCAGGAAATTAAACGGTCTTGGACACTGTCAATCTTCGGCCTTGTGGAGCCAGAATAGTTACGGTGAATTTCCCTGTATGTGTGTTGTAATTAAATAATGTACAAATACCCTCCTCTGCCATTCTTACCCAACCCCCAGAAACAGGCTCAAAAAGAGAGCTCTGTTTGCTATGATGCTAACTAGTGTTTGATTTTTTAAGATGAACATTTTTCTAAGTCTCTAAACAATAAAATTAAGAGGCTAACTTCATAAGACTTTTTCCCTTAAAACACATTACATATATTCACTCGAATTCACTACAGTGGAAGAGTACTGCTTTCACTAAATACTTTAACTTCTGTGTCTATCTTTTCTAATCCAAGTTTTTCTCTATTCTATTTAGCTCTCCTAGGATGCCCTAAGTAAAAGTTAAGAAGTTATATGCAGTAATACCGATGGCACATATCCAGTCATCCTTGAAATTATCAATTTAGCTGAATGACCACAACAGGACCTAAAGGAACTTTCTTCAGCCACTGCTGAAATTTTGACAGTGCTCAGTTTCCATATTTTAAGATTCAGGTTTGTCTGGTAACACAACAAACTTGTTTGTTTTACTATTTGCTTTACTATTTTTGTTACTTTCTGGTTCTATGCTAACAACTTCTCCTAATGCAGTATATTCATATTGAGCAATTATTTTTCACACGATGAAGTTAACTTGACCAAAAGAATAAATCTATGATCAAAAGAATAAATCTACTAAAGAAATTTAAAAGCTAAATCACATTACATTTAACCATGTTAAATTGCACCATACTCATAAATTAGCTAATCAGAAAACCAACTAGAATTGTCAATTCTCCTAAGAAAAACTTCAGATTCGAGAATATAATCACAGGTACATTTCAGCAAGTTACTAGTATCAAGATCATCTCAGCAGATCCAACACGAAAAAAGTGACCTTTATTGAAGAGGAAAAAATAGGGACCAATCTGTTTTCTTTATAGAAAGTATATCTATTCTAAGATACTTTAAGATATCTTAAAGCTCTTCTGCAGAATCTTGGCTTTCTTACCATTCCTACATAACATTCTCAAATCTAAGAGTATCATAATTTCTCTTAAAGTAAAATTAAATTAGTCAGCTTCAACTAGTCTTTGTTTAAATTTTTAACGTGCCCTATTGCCAAAACACACAGGACAAAAGTTTAAAGAGAAAATTAACAGCCCAGAAAACAAAGTGGGAAAAGACAGTGAGATGATATGAAAACAGAGAATAATGAGAACCTACTAGGTGCGGCGAGAGTATAAGACACTCCCCTGACCTTAAAGAAAGTTCAGTGCCACATCCCGTTCATTGGGAACAATAATGAAGAGGCCGGTAGAATTTATCATAACATACCAGGTCGTACAGTACAGGAAATGAGAAGAGACAGCCATGTACTAGACTAGGAAGTTAATGAAGGAGACAGAGTTTAAACTAGAGTTTGGAATTAAAGTCACTTGAATGTGCCAAGCAAATGGGGGGAAGGCACAAGCCCAAAGCAACAAACAACAGCCTTAAAAGGGAACAACGTGCAGCGTCTTGGCCAGCAGGAAAAAACAAAGACCTGCTTGTAACTAAAGGATTTTTCCTAAAGGAAATGCTAATGCTTTTTTCTTTGGATCATGGATTATTGTTATGCATATTTAACATTTAATATTATTACTATCTGTGTTTTATGGGACAGTAAACTGAGACAAGGAAGGGCTGCGTGTCTCGCCCAAGGCCACAGAATTACTTTAGGAGAAAGACGCAGCTCTTTCCACTCCGCCGCCCTCTCCACGGGGCAGGAGGGTGGACAGAGCGGGGAGAAAAAGCTTTTGCAAAGAACATAATCCGTCTGTGCAGGCTTCGGCATGTTGACGAAGTGATGACAATACTGCTTCGAGAACACTAATGGTGTCGCTGCGAACGGCACAGATCTTCATTGGCGCAGAGATGAGCCAACAAAACCACTTCAGAAGCTGGTGAAGTAATCAGGGGAGAAGTGGTAGAAGCCTGCATCAGGGTGCTCACAGTGAGATTAGACGGAAGGAGACAAACAGATATGACAAGAGCGACACACTTGGTGACGGGGAAACAAGGAAAACAGTAAGTTTGGTTCGTTACAGAATTATTAGACTCGATCCCGCCCCACACACCCCCCACTCGCCTCTTGGCCACTTTCCACTTTCTATGCTGCCCTTTCATTCATTCATATTTCGCAGGCCTACTCTGGGCTGGACGACGGATCAGGCTCTAAGACACAGACCACAGCAAGAGTAATAAAAAAAATCAAACTCTTATTCTACGTACGCCAGCCACTGACCCAAACGCGCCACACTTATCAACTCATTTGACTCCCAGCATCGTTCTACAGGGCAGGCACAATTGGCATTCCTGCTCTGGAGAGGAAACAGGACAGGGTGGCGCAGCTAAGGGACGGAGCTGGCTTGCCATCCAAGCAATCTCAGTGGAGAGCCCGCCACCTGATCACTCGCTGCGCTAGTCTCAAAAGTCTTCAGGCACTTTCCATGCTTTTGCGACTCACATCGAAATAGTCTCGTAAGTCTCAGGAAACTGTGTGACGTAAGACCGCCTGCAGATTTCAGATCACTGATGTAAGTTTCCAATGAGAAGACACGGATCTCTTCAACATCGTCACTCTCTCCACTCTTCGGCCACCTGGAAGGAGGACACCAAAGCCATCAGTTACAGCTTCTCGTCTACTGAGGCGCCAGAACTCCATTCTCCATTCTCCATTCTCTGTATTACTACCCCTCGCTTGTGGGTGTGTTCGCTTGCCTCTCCAGGTAAACCGTAAGATCTTTCAAGGAGCAGGAACTGTCAGTCACCCCTACAAACCCAGGTCATATCGCACGCACCCAGTGAACCCTGTTGAAGGGGTGAGGAAGTTAATGAATATGGACCCTCTGTTCCGAACTGGGCCACCTGGAGCCTCCACCTGCTTGGTATTTTCACAGTCCCCACTTTCCAAAATAGTTCTCGCTCTCTGCTGACGCACACACTGAAAAACCCTCCTTTGTCCTTTGCAAGGCTCAGCTCAAATTCCACCTGCACCACGGATGTCTGCAACGGGCCGTCCTAACACAACACCTTCCTCACTCACGGGGCTAGTTCAGAGTCCTGAAACCCGCAGCCAACGCAGCTATCTCTCCTGGCTCCAAACCCGGTTCCAGCACAGCTGGCGGGCCTGCTCTGGGAAAACGCCTTCGCCCTTCCAAGGGTTCGCTTTCTCCAGCTAAAAAGCGAGGTAAATAATACCTACCCAGAGCACCTGGGGGAGGACTGAAAGAAAGTAAACCGGCTGAGCACACCCAGACTCGGCAGTCATTTATCACTGACAGTCTACGTCTTTTATCTTCACTTAAGAGTCCAGTGAGTGGTAAGATCAGTGCAAACAGGAGCTCAGTCTCGTTCATCTACCTCTTAAACGCCTACCTGCGTGTTTTACACAGACACACAATACAAACTGAGAACGACAAAACAACAGCTGTTGTGGCTCACGGCAATCAAGGGTATGTGGCGTCTTCTTCGGCCTGATGTCACTGCGTCACACTTCTCTGCACCACTTCTTAACTATCTGAAACTAGACAGGTTTTTATATTTCCCACCAGGGGTGAGGACTCACAGGCTGATACTAAAGCAAAACCCGTCAGAATCCAAGTTTGAGACAATTGCCAATAAAATCAATCAAAAGAGTATTTTAATTTTTCCTTCCAAATAGCCTGCACTAGTGTGGAGGCTTCAGTATCCTCTCTGAACCTACTAGAGTCTCTCTCTCCATCCTGATTAGTCAGAGCCTTCTTGTAACTGTGTTATCTCCATCAAGAATCAATTCCCATGGATTTCCTTCCCCCCCTTTTCACCACTACTCCACTTGCATGTGCTAACGTGTCGGAGGCGCTGTGACTGTTGGGTAACAACCATCGCTCTGCAATCTCCCCAAACACATTCTTCTGTTAGATTCAGAAACAAGACTGTGCAGCTATGAAATGAACCTGAAAAAGTAATTACTGATGGATGAGTGACCTAAGTCTCTACCCTTCCAATCTCTTTATGCTTCTAGGTTATTTCTCTTTCATTTATTCCCATGGGGGGTTTATAAAGAAATGAGAGACATTCAGTTCTGCAAGACCAAATCCACCACAGCAGGGAACATATATATACACATTGGCAGTAGAGAAAACCCAAAATCTAGGGGCCAAAGAACCAAGCTTCTAATCATAGTGCAATCACCTATTATTTATCTTTAGGAAAAACCATCCACTCTCTCAGCTTCCTAGTCTATAAATTATAGATAAAAAGCACTATCTCAGCAGCTTGTTGCAGATCTGAAAGTCAGAGTATCATGCTCAGCATTAGAAAACAGTAAAATGTGAGTGAATATACTAAACATATAGACACATATGTAATAAGTATATTTTTGAACAATGACAATGTCGTGGCCTATGGGAGGGATAAAATACTTTCAGATCTTGTATTCGAGTCCCAGTGAAATACTTCACTAGACAAACTGTTACACCAAATTCTGTGACCAAAGTATCCAATGAAATGTGTTCTGTTTGTGTGTTTGTTTGTTGAGAAACGGAGCCCAGCTTGGGAACATACCTGCAAGTCAAGTGCACAATTTGGGGAGCAGGTGTCACTCTAATCTGGACTTACAGTCTCACACATTTTTACTTGCATTATAACACACCTGAATTCTCACCTTTTTTCAATCAGAACTTAAAGTACTAGAAGCTAGTGTTCCACTTCTTACACTGAGAATTTCTGCATTATTGTCTTCACATAAACCTTAACTCTGAGGGGCTTAAAGTAACCCAGAATAGCTTCATGATTTCAGATTTTTTAACCTGAAAAATACTAGCACATTAAATTGGAAGACTCTTCAATCATTACTCACTTCCATTTTCCTAGGCAAAATATTAATATACTCTCATTCTCCAAACAAATTAAACAGTTCCTTACACACACAATTTCCTAAATTGTCCTTTTATGGCCTTCACTTTTTTATATGTGGCAACATTTGAACACTAATAAAATTGTTTAGCATAGTTTTAAATTTTCTTTCTGGTTACAGTTTTGTACAAGATTCTTATTATAGTATGATTCTGGTAGGTTTTATGCCATTCACTGTTCCAATTAATTTAAACTGTTTAAAACATGAGTTTGAAAAACATCTTATATCACACTTGTATAGCTAAAATTCTTTTTTCCCCAAAGCTTGCAAATATTCTGTGCAGCCTGAATTTGTGCTGAGAAAAAGGGATTTTAACAGTTGCTCAATGTTCCCCAAAAGGTGCAAAGCATCATGAAACACAAGCTCATCTGAACTCCACCCATTTCCAATTTCAACACTGCAAATCTCCTGTTTGTTCTGAGGGCAAATTCAAAGACACATATTGGTATTGGCTGTTACTGAAGATAATTTATGCAATCATAAGCCAAAGATGCTAAGTCAGCAAAACAAAACCGTGCAAGTAAGCAAAGCCTAACTTCTGAGTGACACGCCTTCTCGGTACATAAAGGCTGCCGCCGTCCCCGGCTGCAGGCACTCCCCGAGCTGCACGGCATCACCATGTCTGTTCGGTACAGCTCCGTCAAGCAGTACTCTTCCTCCCGCAGTGGAGGAGGCGGCGGCGGAGGCTCGTCCCACAGAATCTCCAGCAGCAAAGGCTCCATCGGTGGAGGATTTAGCTCAGGGGGCTTCAGCAGTAGCTCTTTCAGCCGTGGGAGCTCCAGCGGAGGCTGCTTTGGGGGCTCCTCGGGTGGCTTTGGAGGGGGAATAGGAGGAGGCTTCGGTGGCGGTAGCTTTGGTGGAGGCTATGGAGGCAGCAGCTTCGGAGGCGGCGGCTTCGGAGGCGGCGGCTTCGGAGGTGGCAGCTTCGGTGGCGGCAGCTTTGGTGGAGGCGGCTATGGAGGAGGCTTCGGTGGTGGAATAGGCGATGGCGGCCTTCTCTCCGGAAATGAAAAAGTAACCATGCAGAATCTGAATGACCGCCTGGCTTCCTACTTGGACAAGGTCCGCGCTCTGGAAGACTCCAACTATGAGCTGGAAGGTAAAATCAAGGAGTGGTATGAAAAGCACGGTAACTCAGGCCGGGGACAGCCTCGCGACTACAGCAAATTCTACAAGACCATCGACGACCTTAAAAATCAGGTAAGGGACATAAATATTCGTAAACATTTCTGAAGGTATGGTCATGGCAATCTTCACCCAGCGTGTTCGTTGTCCTGCAGCACGGCATGTTACTGAGAATATTTTAAGTTTGAATGAGAACATAATGAATCTGTAGTTAAAATACGCTAGATCCTTTACAAATGTAGGAAGGCAAAGATCAAATGAATAAGAACAAAATATTATTGAGAATGATAACAAGCCATATTCAGTATCAAACTGCAAGAAACATGAATTCTCCATTATGGACACTGAGTGCTGTTTGCTTCCAGGAGAAGTGAATTGCACCTTTCATAGCATATATATTTCGAAGTATGTATACTAATTAAACAAATACAGGTGTGAGTCAGTCAAAAGGCTTAAAATACATGAAAATCATGAGAAATAAAGGAGAGAATGAGGATGTAGCTCAAAGATGAGGTACTTGCCTACATGTGTAGGGCTTCAGGTTCAATTCCCAGCACTGTAATAAAGGCGGGGAGACCACACTTGCAGAATACATCCATATAATTTCAGTTAGTTTTTGGAAAAGGATGGCACAGAAATAGAAGAGTATAGAAGTTTTAAGAGAATGATTCAAATTTAAGTATTTTGTGGTATTTTCTGTTCTTAATAATCCCTCCAAAACATAGAAGGGAGGAACATAAAAATGAATTAACCTATGTATTATAAAAGTCATATCAGCAGCCTACATCTTTTTAAATAACTTATCTCTCCCTCCAGATCGTCAGCCTAACAAATGACAACGCCAATATCCTGCTTCAGATTGACAATGCCAGACTGGCAGCCGATGACTTCAGGCTGAAGTAAGCTAAGTAGATATGCTATATAACACCATCACAGCAAATACATCGGTCACTTTAAACAATGATTTTGAATATGCACAACAGTATTTACATTTTCCTGAACTTATACACGGTGAATTAGCATTGGGGTTGTCTGAGGAATTTCCAATTTCAAGATTACCTTTTTGGTAATCTTTGAAGCAAGAAAGTTCATTTTAAAGTGACTGTTAATCTTCTTTGCATTAAATCACTAATATTCCTAGGTGAATTAGTATATGGTCAATGTTGCCCTGGTATGAAATCCACTCTTATGTTTTCTTTTTAAGCAGTCTCTGTGCAGGTCCACCTGGAATTTATCTGAATCGTGTTTGTTTCAGGTATGAGAATGAGGTAGCCCTGCGCCAGAGCGTGGAGGCCGACATCAATGGCCTGCGCAGGGTGCTGGACGAGCTGACCCTCACCAAGTCTGACCTGGAGATGCAGATCGAGAGCCTGACGGAGGAGCTGCAGTACCTGAAGAAGAACCATGAAGAGGTGACAAAGTTTTATCTCCCCCAGCCAGAAGGAAGTTCTCTGTGGTCACAGTGCAGTCACTAAATCATTTTATTCCTCAAACAGGAAATGAAAGACCTTCAAAATGTGTCCACTGGTGATGTGAACGTGGAAATGAATGCTGCCCCAGGTGTTGATCTGACCGAACTTCTGAATAACATGAGAAGCCAATATGAACAAATTGCCGAACAAAACCGTAAGGATGCCGAAGCCTGGTTCAATGAAAAGGTAAAATTAACTGCCCTTCCTAGTACAGCCCATGAAGATTTTGTTGTACTGCCAGAATTTTCTTATCTTTTCCCCGTTTGTAATACCGTAGAGCAAAGAACTGACTACAGAAATTGACAACAACATTGAACAAATGTCCAGCCATAAAACTGAAATTACTGAATTGAGACGCACTGTTCAAGGCCTGGAGATCGAACTACAATCCCAACTGGCCCTGGTATGTCTTCTGAAATGACTTCTCCTTTATCATATAAGTTTCATATTCACACAGCGATGGGAGTATGAAGGAAAAGTACCGTTAACATGGGTGTAAAGGTGCTGAAATTGAATGCTGCCTTAAATAGAAAATAAATTCTACTCATTTTCTTTATTCTTCTACATGATGTCCTACTAAATAAGCTTCACTACCCTCAATTGAATGAGGTCGCTAAGCAACAATAATATCCTCTTTGCAGAAACAATCCCTGGAAGCCTCCTTGGCAGAAACAGAAGGCCGCTACTGTGTGCAGCTCTCACAGATTCAGGCCCAGATCTCCACCCTCGAAGAACAGCTGCAACAGATCCGGGCTGAAACCGAGTGCCAGAACGCTGAATACCAAAATCTCCTGGACATCAAGATCCGACTGGAGAATGAAATTCAAACCTACCGTAGCCTGCTAGAAGGAGAGGGAGGGTAAATAGCAAAATTGAAAAATTACCCGAGTTGCTTTCTTTCAATATTCTGGAGGCAAGGTTTGCCTAAACCTCAAGAAAATGCCAAAAAGTGGGGGAAACTCCGTGCCTGCGTGTGTGTGTGTGTGTGTGTGTGTGTGTGTGCAGACAGAGGCCGAGTACAGAATAGGCAAGTGGCCTCACGTTCTTGGAATTGGGCCCACGAATGACTCTTTGATTATGTATATAAAAAGGGTGGGTTTTAACAAACCAGAATTGAATTTTCTCAAAACATGCTTTCTTTCCTAACGACCCACGAACGCCCAACGCTGGCGCTAACCTCGTATGACCCTCCTCTTCTTCCGTCTAGTTCCGGAGGCGGATCCTACGGCGGCAGCCGCGGCGGCGGAAGTTACGGCGGCGGCCACGGAGGCGGCCATGGAGGCAGTTCCAGCGGCGGCGGCGGCAGCTATGGCGGCGGCCATGGAGGCAGTTCCGGTGGCGGCCATGGAGGCAGTTATGGCGGCGGCCATGGGGGCAGTTCTGGCGGCGGCCATGGAGGCAGTTCCGGCGGCGGCCACGGCGGTAGCTACGGCGGTGGCGGCAGCTCCAGCGGCGGCGGCTCTAGCGGAGGCCAGAGCGGAAGTGGGGGCTTCAAGTCCTCCTCTTCCGGTTCCACTGGCGAATCATCTAAGGGACCAAGGTCAGGAGAAACTAGCTGGGGTAATCAGAACCAGTTTTAACTTTCTCTGGTGGTCTTGTTGCTTCTTAAACTCTGGAGCTGCTTTAAAATTGAAAATCGTAAAGATGGTTTTCATTTGCGATTTTAAACCATCTGTACTCTTTGATGCCAATCTTGAAGGGAAAGTGCCCTGGTCTAAATGCTACTCACAGTTTCTATATTGCTTGGATTTTTTTTTTTTCTAACAACACGAAAAAGTTGAAGGTTTTCTCCTTTTTAAGTAATTTAATATATTTTTAATTAGCAAGAATCCCTACAAGTGGCTTAATCTAAATTCTTTTGTTTTTCTTTATTCACACAGATACTAACAAAACCAGATTGATCAAGACAATTATTGAAGAGGTGACCCCAGATGGTAGAGTGCTTTCGTCTATGGTTGAATCGGAAACCAAGAAACCCTACTATTGAGCTGCATTGAGAGTAGAGTCTCTCTTCCCCCAGACCATTATGTACAGATGCATGAAAAAATGAAATGTCCCAGAAGATGCTTCTGTCTTAATGGTCTATGAAAACGGGTTCACCTCTTGAAAATAAGGTGTTTAAAAGGTGTTATGTGATTTCTGTATTTCTTCTTTTCACTTTACCAGAAAGTGTTCTTTCATGAAAAAAAAGGAAAACTTTCTGTTCTCATTTACTAATGAATTTCAATAAACTTTTCTTACTGATGCAAACTATCTAAATTTGTCAGAATTTTTCTCTACTTAATATTATGTGTATGCTCAAGCCAGTGTGAGAAATTTTACTTAAAAGTGTTCAACTCCCCAGTCTTACACCTTCTGGAAGATTAGAATATGTGGGAAGTCCCCTAGCTCTCTGGTTTTAAATTATTTCAATCTGGGAAATATTTAACTATCTCAAATAAGACCTCAGAAAATAAAATTGGGAATTCTGCATTTATTACCTGACTTCTCACATGTGCCTGTCCTTATTTTTTCCCAGTTACTCTATTAATTCTGCCAAATTGCTATGCTATTTGAGAGATGTCTTCCAACACTAACTCAGTAAAATTATATCACAGTCAATATTATTTGATGTCTGTCAGGCAATTCCCTGTGAGCAAGGGACATGGCTGGGTCTCTGCTTGCCCCTCAACTTTTCCCAGTGGTCAAAACGAAAAGTCGGGTTCTTAAGGGTCAACCCAGTCACATCCCTCAGGCAGTAAGAGTCCCACTGACTTGACTTAGTACTCTTCCTGTGCTAGGGAATTCTATGAGTGGAATGGGGAGAGGGTGCGGGTAATAAGCACTCTTAAGATTGTGTTCTGTAGTGGTTTCTTGAGTTACCCATGTCCATCAAGCAGCAGCTTTTCTCAGCACACTTCTCGATTTCAGTTCCAGTTTCCTCTAGAATCTGAGCCCTGATTCCCATGCCATTTGGTTGGGACTCCCTCTACTGGGCAGATCCTACAGGAGCCGTATTTCAAAGGGGAGGGACTTCCCTACAGTCGAGATTTCATAAACAACTTGGCAACAAAACCTGCCATAGCCAGAGATGCTCCATTTCAGGTCACAGGCCTCTTCATATGTGCATTTGTACCAGCCACCGTCTTGGGGACCAGTCTTCTCTGGTCCACTGAAGTCCTGACATACCACATCGTAAAGCCCTGAGAGAGGTATTTCAGGGTAAGGACTCTGAGCTCCCCTTGTGTATATGGTGCTGTACTGACTACTCTTCAGAAACAATATCTTGCAAATTATCTAATACGGTTGGCCGAGTCTGGGGAATCTATTGTGTTGTTCATAATCTGAAATGCCACTCTCCTTATTTTAAAGAAGTAAAACTTTTCCTGTTATGCAGAAACCACCCCAAACACACTCAAATACCTCACCTTCGACAAAGGAGCCAAACACCCTCACTGGAAGAAAGAGCCTCTTTAACAAATGGCGCTGGAAAAATTGGCTGGCCACATGCTGAAAACTAAAACTAGATACAAGTCTCTCACCATGTACTAAACTAAAATCAAAGTGGGTCAAAGATCTAAACATTAAAACAGAAACAGTAAATTTACTGGAGAATAGAATAGGAAGAACCCTCGAAGACATAGGGCTAGGGAAAAAATTTATGAACAGAACCCAGACTGCACAGGAAACAATACAAAGAATCAGTGCTTGGGACCACATGCTGTTAAAAAGCTTTTGCACAGCAAAAGAAATCACCAATAGAGCAGGGTGAAAACCCACAGACTGGGAAAAAATTTTTTACTAAGCTATCCATCAGACAAAGGTCTAACATCTAGAATATACAAAGAACTCAAAAAAATTAAACCTCCCAAATTCAAAGACCCAATCCAAAAATGGGCATCTGAAATGAATAAACATTTCTCAGATGAAGAAATTTAAATGGCAAACAAATATATGAAAAAGTGTTCAACATCACTAATCATTCGAGAGATGCAAATCGAAACAACGTTAAGATTCCATCTCACTCCAGAAAGAACTGCGTTTATGGAAAAAAATCAACCAATAACAAATGCTGGTGGGGCTGTGAGGAAAAAGGAACCCTCCTCCACTGTTGGTGGGAATGTAGACTGGTCCAGCCACTGTGGAAATCAATATGGAGATTCCTCAAAAAACTAGAACTGGAGGTTCCATTTGATCCAGCTATTCCCCTACTGGGGATCTTCCCAGAAGAATTGGAATCGTCATACCACAGGGATGTGTGCACAACCATGTTTATAGCAACATAATTTGTAATAGCTAAGGCTTGGAAACGACCTAAATGCCCAACAACCAATGAATGGCTAAACAAGATGTGGTTTTTCTACACAATGGAGTGCTACACCGCCATAAAAAAGGATAAACTAGAGTCATTTGTATGTAAACAGATGTTCCTTGCGAACATATTATTAAGTGAAATAAATCAGACACTCATGAGTGCACATCGAATTGTTTCTCTGATATGAGAAACCATAAGTGTAAATAGGACAAAGAGGTATAATAGATATAATAGGAAGATAATATACAAAGGAGAGGAGCACTAGAAAGAGAGAAGAGGAAAAAGCAGGAAGGGAAAAAAGGAAAGAAAGGGGAAAGGGAATTCATGGAGAAATGTGAATAAACCTGCTATAAATAGAGATGGAGGGAACAGAGGGGAGGGGTGTGGAAGGGGGCAAAAACCAAGATGCATCATGTACAGGTACAAAATAAATGTGATGACTGTGACCATTATATGTACATTGTACCAATACATGTTCTTGGTTAAAAATTAAAAAAAAAAAAACTTTTCCTATTCAGTAATGCTGATTTCAGACAAATACAAATGTGTTATGGGATAGCTGTACTTGCTATTCAGCTTTGTCTCTTCTCTCTATTCTGCCCTCCTCATCCCAGCCAGGATCTCCACTGGTCAGAATTCTTTATCTGACTAAAATTTATCTGACTAGAGTTCAAAGGCATCATCCTAAGTGAAAGAAGCCACAATGTTATCCCATTTATATGACATTCCAGAAAAGATCTAGTTGAAGGGCTAGAAAACATCAGAGGCTGCCAGAGGGCAAGAGAGGATAAAATTACCACAAAGGGACACATGAGGGCTACTTGAGTGATGTGAATGTTCATTACAAAGGGGTGAATTCTACTTTATGTACATTAAACCTAAATAAATATTTTTAAATGTGAAACTAAAAAATGATGACTAAACCCTTAGCCTTTTATCTTCCAGTGTATTAAATGCCATCAAGTTCTACTGTACTTTTGGCTCCAAAGGATAAAATGTGTGCTCTAAAGACCATAGAGCGTGGGAATTTTGTGGTACCGGGGATCAGGCCCAGGTCCTCACACATTCTAGGCGAGCACTTTGACGCTGAGCTATGCCCACAACACTTGTAGTGATTTTCAATGATCGTATTTCATTAATCACATTCTTAATCTATCTATAATAGATGATTATAGATTATAGATCTGTAGTTTATACTCGTGTAGCCTTTTATGTGAAAAAAAAGATGAAAGACATAACACACAATCCTCCTGGTTCTCCTAGAATTTTAGTAGTGGGTTTGGAAATGTGGATGAGCAATGTTTGGACAACCAGGTTGCTTACTGTGGCGAGAAATAAAGGAACTTGGCAGGTAATTGCTACTTGACGGAAAGCCAAAAGAAATATAAAGACTCACAGTCATGTCTCCTCTCACTTAGGCACATCTTCACCTTTCCAAGTTCCGCGTGATTTCCCTGTTAATTCTTTCTCCACTAGTAAGTCCATCTTTCAAATCACGTCTTTGGAAAAAAAAAAAAAAACTTTGGCTTTCTGTTAACACTCTCGCTATTGCTGGTCACTCGTTTCCTTCTACCTACTTTTCCCCAAATCCGTCCGTTGTCTTTCAGCCTTTTTTTAAATAACTGGAAATGATGTGAAGTAACGCAGTGGCTCACGGTACACATTAAAATATTTACTGGTTGATTATTTACCCTTTGGCAGGCAAATGGAGATAAAATAATGAATGAGGCACAATTACCGACTTCAAAGGCTTACAGTAGTACAAACGGACAATTCTTGGGCAAGAGAGCAGACAGGACTACAAAGAAACAGGTCCGTTTGCCAGGAGAGATTTTCAAGCCAATGCTGCTTACACGGTTGAAATTCTCCCACCTACACGTTCCGAAATGTCTACAAGGTTATCTATGTATGCGTTTAAATTACATTTCCTGTCATCTCATATGTTTTTCTTCACATTTTCATCAGTCCTACCCGTAGAGTTGATTATCCTCTTCAAAACTGATAACAAAAACCAAGATGAACTTCTCAGTGGAAAGATGCATTACGTGCACTTATTTGAGGAAACCGTCAAGATGAGAGATACAAAAAACTGTAATCTAATGGAATTTCCACTCTGTTCTAATTAGGAGAAAGGCATTTAGATGGTTACGAGACCTCAATATATGTAAATGTGCTTTGGAATTACATATATTCACTTACTGCCATATGCAAGGTGCCGCGTTACGTGCTGAGGACATGTCAGAGTAAGTTTTCATTTATGTTATCAAATGCTATAAAACAATCGCACTTTGCCCGTGCACGTAGATCTTTACGATTCTCCAAATACTTAAACCTAAGGATCAAAACAGACTTGGGATACTTGCAGAACTCAGAAATTCTTAATGACTTTCCCACAGCCTTGCAGAGAGCAAGAGACCTCTTGAATCCACCAGTCTGAGTTTGACCCTACAGCCCTTTCCTTTCGAGCAGTGGTTGCTAGACACTTTTATTATAGATGACTAATCTGTAGTAATATTTTGAGCATGCACGCCCAAGGATGTATAGATGTATCTGAAGTGACATGTAAATCCATGCATGTATATTTCTACTACCTGACCAGTCCATGCACAGAGACAGTGGAAAATTCAGTTACAACGATGCAAAAAGAAAAAAAAATCCTTGTGTTTTTACTCAAACTAGGTTCCAGACAGATAACTATAAATAGATTTTTCTTGCTTGTGAACATCCCATAAGAAATTCAAATGTCATGGAGAACACAGGACAATTCTTTGTACAGGACAGCAGCAAGCATCTGTGGACAGCTGGCGACCGTCTAAAGCCACCGGATGTCAGCCATGAACCTGTCACACTGAAGACACACAACACTTCCAGAAGCGCCTGAGGGGTCGTCCCTCTCCACAGACACTGGGAATTTAGCTTCCATCCCTTGTACGCCAGCGGGTCCCATTAAAAGTCTCACGTTAGCACTGGCAGCCCAGGAACACTTCGGACAGTCCTTTTGTAGATGAGACTCCACCATCATCCCGCCAGGAGGAGGAAAAGGCGTAGAGTCCCCGAGAATTTCATTAGATGGATCAACTTCATGCATTCATTCAATGATCATGACTGAGCATCACATGTCAGCACCATGCTAGGCCCTAGAAATAAAAAGCTCAGTCAGCAGCAGCCATCCCCTGCCGCACCTGTGCCAAGCAGATGTGCGCAGCCGCAGCTAAGGATCCTGCACGAGGCGCTGCGACTTCCAAATCTGAACGGTGCACCAGGGAAGTTTTACTATAAGACCTGGCTCTGGAGCTGAGCCCCGGAGGGTGGCAGAAATTGAATAATCAAGGTGCAAAGTGAATTCTAGAACGGGGCAGAGTTACAGATGCTGCACTAGGCACCAGCTACATAACTGTGGTTCATATAATAAGATCTCTATAGAATGCTTATCTCTAATAACTTAACCACAGCTGTAAAGGCCCTTTTGCCACGTAAAGTAATATAGTCCCAGTTTATGCAGATGAGGGTGTGAACATCCTCGGGGGGTGTAGAAATCATCCTCGAGTCTTCTCTCTTCCTGGCCCCGTCCTTTGTCACAGCTGGTCAGTACCAGGAGCAATTGAGACTTTCTCCAAAATTATCCCAACTCCATTCACTTCTGTTGCCACTGTGATGTATCCTCTCTAAACTACTACAGCTGGCTTTCTAATGTTTTCTCAGGCCTACTACTTTCACATCCCCCTACCCATTCTCCACACAGCGGCCAGAAGGGTCATTCTAAAAATCATTCTTCTATTTAAATCTCTCAACAGCTTTCCTTTATGCACAAGACGAAATTCAAAATCCCTCACGGGGTCCCAGCAGGCCCTTCTAGGCAGCCCTCTGCGGTTCTTCTACTCACATACTCCCCACCGGCCACGCTTCCCCAGTTCCTCCTCCGCGGTGTGGACGTAGTGTTAGGTTCACGTGTTGGAGTCTTGGTCCTTGGTGTGGCCACGTTGAGAGGTAGAGGGACCTGGGGGGAGTTAGGTTTTCACTATGAACTACACCAACCCGAGTATTTTGTTATAGAAATGAAATACAGATAAATACATCTCCTCTGGCTAAATGGAAACCATTTACCTGTATTTACAGTTTCTGCCCTTCCCAGGATGACCCTCTGCTCCTTTGCCTGGGAATTATTTCCTCATCTTTCTAGTATTTGCTCAATGTCATTTCTCCAAAAGGATCGTCCCAACCTAGCTTGGGACCTCCCCGAATAACTCCATGTCCTTTTCTTCCCTAACACAGTTTATAAGGTTACAATTATTTACTGATGGCCCATCTACCCACGAAACAGTAAGTCCGCAAGACTTGTGATGGCATCTGTCCTCCTGCTTCTCTGTCTCTTGCTACCAGCAGAGTCAGGCACGTAATAGGTGTTCACTAAATGCTTCCTGAATGCACAAATGACTCACTGACACTTGACGGACACATAGCTGGAGCCACAATTTTTATTTTGCTCATTTGAATTTTCGGAAAGGGTTTTACAAGAAACACTTCTACGCATTTCATTAAAGAGGAATTTTTTGCATTAAGTTGTATTTTTCTACCTGACCTAAGGTGATTACACCTACTGAAAGAACCACCGCACTGAGTCACAAGGCCCACTCTGGGCTTTATTCCCCTAGTCTATGTTGTGTATCCTTGAACGTCTGTTTCTTTAGCTTTGAAAAAGGGAGAATGGAAACCTGTCTTCCTTGTAAGGGTCAGATGAGGAAGCTGCCAAGCATCCTGTCAACGAAAGGCAATCTCGTCTGTATATTCGTCGCGCTCTGGACCCTCAAATAAATGAACGCCGCCGACTCCCTTCCCATCCGGGTTAGTCGCTTCCAGGTGAGATCACTCAGAGCCAGGTCTGAGGCTCAACCCCAGCGCCTGAGCTGCGTCTATTTGAAGGCGAGCGCTGCCCCCTGGTGGAAACAGCGTGGAAGGACAAGTATGGTGGACAACGTTTTTATTTTTTGACAAAAATGAGTGTATGTCTACAGGTCACAGCGCGATAGCGTCAAACGTGTGTATATTGTGAAAAGACTGACTCTGGACAAATCACACATCACTTTTTATGCTGAGGACACTTAGAATCTCATCTCTTAGCAATTTTCAAGTACAAAATACATTGCTCTCTTTTTTGCTGTAAAATGTTTCTCTGGAAGCATTTGCTTACATATGAAATGCAGGCACGTTGCACCAATTGGTGGCATAATTGTTATTCAATAGTAATAAGTAGTTCAAAAGAATAATTTAGTCACAATAATAAGTCAAATAATAAGTAGTCGTAATATTACTTTAAGCGGCAGGAAGGTGATTAGTTCACCAGGTGTGCTGCCCTTAAGAAAGATCATGCCATTTTTACTTGTGGGACCCCAGCTGGTCGTTGAAACGATGGGTTGTTTGAAAGCAAGGCCAGCCCAAGCACTTGCTCTTCTTGACGTGGCCATTTCCCTCCCCGGTTCTCTGTGATGCAGGGAAGGGACCCTCACCGGGGCCAGACAGATGGCGCCATCCAGTCCTGGGCCTTCAGCTTCGGGGACTGTCAGCTGAGTAAACCTCTTTTCTTTATAAGAAACTCAGCATCAAGTACCTTATTACAGCAACAGAAAATGAACAGATCGGCAGTTTCAGCTGCCTCCCTTCATCCATCTCCTCACGGTTTTGGCTGCAGCACGGCCTCATGAAGATGCCCGACGACTCGACTCATCTTCGTCCTCAGACTGTCTGTCCTCCTGCCGTTACTTTCTCCTTCCTATATGAGCACAGGTCGGCCACTTCCGTTGTCTCTCTCGGGCACCAGAAACTTCTCTTGCACTTTTCCTTTCTTTTGAACCTGTCTTGAAATTCCCAAATTTGCATCAGTCTGATCCCGCCCTTGCTATTCCTGCACCAAGACGACCTCCAGATACCCAGCTGGAGGTCAGTGTAAATCACGGCTGCCCCTTCACTCGTGGCCAGCCTGATATTTTCCCAGTTCCGTGCATCCATTTTAAACGTTCACTCTTCCTCTCAGACCTCTTCATCCGGGACGTCCCGCCAACTCCCAAATCCAGCTGGTCCAAAACCAACTCGGTATCTTCCGGCCCCACCTCAGTGAATACAAATCCCAGCACCTGAAATCAGTTACCAAAGATTCGTCGCCAGTTCCCCCTCGCTCCCCAGTGTCAGTCAGTGATCACACCCTCCCAGCTCCACCTTCTCTCCGTCCTCACGCCTCTGTCCCGCCCGCCTGGACTCCCCTCTGACCTTGTCGTTGGACTGCTGGTTCCATCTTGACCTGATCGCGTTGTCCTCTGCTTTTTACTTAGTACTGCGCTCACTCCTGTCTCTTTAGACTACTACCTGGTCCAGCCCCTGGCTGGATCTGAAAACAGATTTCTTAAAGATTTTAACCATGTCGCTTCATTTCTGCATTTATTTAGCACCAGATCTTTCATTTTGTGTATTTAACACACAGCACCAGACATAGCAGCTGTGCATTTCAGGTGAAATTACAAGTCAGTATTTGCGCCATTGTTCCAGATAATAAATAGATGTTATAATCGTGAACAGAGAAGTTACCAAGAGTATATTTTTTTCAAATACACTATTTGGGGGGAGGGGATTTTGGTGTGGTTTTTTTTTTTTTTTGCTTTCACGGGATAAAATATCTGCGTCTGTAGTTAATAATCTTTTATGTAACTCCACAGTAATTGAGACCCTGCTGTAGCTGGCGGAGACCTATCACAACCTTCACTTTTAACACTTGATGGCACCCTCACTGGATAATGATGGCGTATTCCCGGGGTCTAGATGAAAGTAGAAGATTGCTCACTCAAAATTAAAAGTTAAAATAATGAACGTAACATAGAACAAGCCCTCTTTTATGTAAGATAACAAATACCCTGAAGCAATATCCAGGGATGTTAGACACTAATTGTTATTTCAAATTGCCCAATTATATGTAATTTCACACTAATCTAAATGATGCCACTTTTTCTTTCGGCGTGTGAAGCTCACCGAGAAACACCCCACGATGGTGCATAAAAGCTCGGCGAGGCCGCCCAGACGAGCTCTTCTGCTCTGCTCTGACCTCGCAGCCCCACAGCCAGGCGAGCGCTGCCGGCCGCGCCATGTCTCTGCGGTGTCCGGGCGGGTCCTGGCGCTTCGGCCCGCGCTCCGGCGGCGCCCGGGGAGGAGGGCTCGGCGGGCTTCCCGGTGGCATCCACGCTGGGCCCCGGGGAGGTGCCTGTGCCGGCTCTGCGGGGAGCAAAGGAGGCCTCCTGTCCGGGACCGGGAAGGCCACCATGCGGAACCTCAACGACCGCCTGGCCTCCTACCTGGACAAGGTGCGCGCGCTGCAGGCGGCCAACGCCGAGCTGGAGGGAGAAGTCAAGAGCTGGTACGAGACGCGCGGCCCTGGAGCTTGCCGGGGACTGGGGCAGGACTACAGCGGCCACCGCCTAACCATCGAGGGCCTCAAAGCCAAGGTGAGAAACCGCAAGCTTGGGACTATTCGAAGTGCTAAAAACTAAGACACGGCCCGGAAAAGGTGCAGGACCACGGCAGGAGATGCTCTGTGATTGACACCTGTAACTTGAATTTACTGTTTATTTTAATAAATAATTCTTCCCGTTACTCAAAATAGGCACTTTGATTCGTGGGGCAATGTAGTTAAAATGCTATTAGTTCCATTACTTATTTTGAAATATATTACTTGATACGAAAGTATTATAGTCTAAATTACATGAGTATATGCGAATAAACAAAACCATTGTTTGTTTTTTGAGGCAGAATCTCTCTATGTAGTTCAGGCTGGCCTTGATCTGTTAGCTCAGGCTGGCCTGGAACTTACAGAGACCCTCCTGCCTCAGCCTCCCAAGTGCCACGATTAAAGCTTGTGCCACCATGACCAGCTCTAAAACCATTTAATTCTTTAAAAAGTAAATTTTAAACATTTGGGTTACTACATAGAAAGTTAATTTTTAGGCAAAGCTTAATTATACAACATTTTACTTTCCGGAAATAGTAAATAATAACAAAACGTATTTGCTGTGGTCTCCCTTTGGGTCCTCTAGATTATCTCGTCGACTGCTGCTAACGCTAACGTCATTCTGCAGATCGATAACGCCAGACTGGCTGCTGATGATTTCCGGCTAAAGTACGTGATGGAAAATAATTATGTTTTAGAAAAAGCTTCAATTTGTTAAATAAAATTTTGATTTTATCCCAAGAAGAATAAACTACAGTTTAAAAGAGTAAAGGAAGCAAAGGAGTTGTGTCACCATACTACAATCAAGTATCCTGACTATACATACTCAGTACGTTTTGAAACAAGGTAGCGATGTATCCCTCCGCCTGCTGGGTCAGTGTGCAGCGCAGAGTAAGCAGAGCCGACTGGGTCAAAACTGTTAACTACGATAAAGCTCCAAAGCGGCCTATTTTTATTTCACTGGGCTGTGTTCTTGGAATGTATATGATTAAATAACTACAGATTATCCCGCACAGAATTTGGGGAAGAGATGGGGAAGGTTTTTCTCTGTATATGTTTGAGTCCAGTTCCATTTCTAATCTTCAGTTTAAATCAACTGAGATTTTCTTTGCCTGCTTTTGAGGTCGTCTAGCTTGCACTGAAATTCATTTAATGCCCTCCGAGGTATGAGAGCGAGCTCGCCCTGCGCCAGAACGTAGAGGCGGACATCGGCGGGCTGCGGCGCGTGCTGGACGAGCTGACCCTCCGCAAGACCGACCAGGAGCTGCAGTATGCGTCCCTGAGCGAGGAGGCGACCTGCCTCAGGAAGAACCACGAAGAGGTAGGAGGAGCTACATTTCTAGTTTCCCTACCTGGCAGCTCGAGGGAGAAGCGAAGTACAACCGCAATTCACGCTCGTTGCAATAACTCAGTGGCGCCAAGGGATGCAAAGAATTCCCTTTCTCCTACTCTGCTGTCTAGTCCCCCAAGGTAGTAAACAGTGACAATTGGATCTGTAGCTTTCCTTTTTTTAGGCTGATTGGGTTTTATCCATTTGAAAATAACGTTTGCATTACCACAACCACTAGATTACGTGTGTCATTCACATAAGCCCGTCTTGAGGTCGCATTCTCACAGGAGACTTTTCCAACTAGGAAAAGAGGCTGAGGCTTTTTCGCTCCCCTTCAGGAGCCCAGGTTTAGTGGATTGTTGGACACTGCACAATTATAAACCTGTTATTTGACACAACGCCAAGTTGAGCCCCCTCCAAACATCTACTTCCAGACAATAGGTAGATAGACAGGTAGACAGACGGATAGACAGATAAATAGATGATAGATGGGGAGAGAGAGAGGGAGAGAGAATACGTAGATCCATCTAGATGTATTTGTAAAAGTCTCAAAGCAATGGGTGACAACTTTTCAGAGAACACCCTAAGACAAAAAACCATTATTGGTTTAAAAATGGCAGCAACACCAAATCTACCTGCCCCAAGAGAACATTAAGGAAAAGAGAGAAGGAAAAGTAGAAAAGAAAAACCAGAAAGAAAGGAGGGAGGGCCGGGGCCCAGAACAAAGTGCTGGAGGAGTTAGACCACCAATGGGTGTTAGAACAGCACAGACAGACTGTGCACTACAGAGAGGCTTCCAACAAGAAAATCCAGGCGCTCTGGAGGCTGAGGCAGGAGGATCACGAGTTCCAGCCCGGCCTGGGAAACTTAGTGACTTAGTGAGACCGTATTTCAAAATTTAGAATAATAAAAGCCCGAGAGAGATACCTCAGTTCAAAGGCCCTGGGCTCAATCCCCAGTAGGGAAGGAAGGAAGGAAAGAAGGAAAGAGGGAAGGAAGGAAGGAAGGAAGGAAGGAAGGAAGGAAGGAAGGAGGGAGGGAGGGAGGGAGGGAAGGAAGCAAGTGGAGAAAGAGAGAAAATCAAGCCCTGGGACAAGAAGAAATGCAGATCACAGCAAGCCAGTCGGGGACACTCAGGGAAGGGTGAGGATCACAGCGGGAGTCTTTGTCCTCCCTAAAGACACACCCCCGGCAGGAGGGAACCTTTGAGTGCCCTGAGTATGGGAGCAGAAAGCAGTCACCCCTCAGCACCCCCGAGAGAGCTGTGTCTCCCAGCTCCCTGGGATAACTTCACACGATCCATTTTCCAAACCTGGACAGCAACAAGAATTTGTCCACACATAGACTCTTACACGAGCCTCAGAATATGGAAACAAAAATGGTTCCCTTGGGCAATGTGCATCCTTTGCTCTTGGTGGACATGGGAAGGTCATGGACTTAGGGCCATGAAAAGAGGGTTGAAGAAAGCGGAAACCTCAGTCCTTCAACAGCAGTTGAAACACGAAGGGCGGCTACCCAGAGAACCAAGTTTGGGACATCAGTTTGTTTATTCGTCAAAAAATCCGTTCTCCACGTTGGTCAGGCAGATGGCTGACTTGACCCAGGACAGCCTCACACACACCCAGCGCGCCACCTCCAACCTGCTCTGCTCAGATGGCAGTGAGAACGGCCAGGCTCCTAATCTGTAAAACACACCTACCTCCGAGAGACGCTGAAGGCTGGAGTTAGCACAGGTCAAGTGGTGCTTGGAGAAGTGTCTGGCTATAATAACTGCTCATTAAATGATAGCTGCTGTTCCTGGCGTGTTCCACAAGGGCCGGGATTTTTTTCTCTAGTCTCACCAATCTGACATTTAATCGGTAATTATATGTAGAATAACACTCTGGTCTTCGTAGCTCCCTTCACATAGAAAACAGAACACCGTGCGGGGATGCTGTGACTGTTTCATGGGGAGCTGGTGGCTGGTTTTTTTTCAAAGGAAGAAATAGCTAATTAAATAGGTGATGGGTGTGAACATGGACCGAATAAGTCGACTTTACGAACTGGGGAGCAGCCGTTAGACACTGGAAGCTCTGAAAGTTAAACTAAATGCTCAGACAGCAGGTGGACATCGCGAAGTTTCCCAGGTGACACTCGTGTCCCCCGCAGGAAATGCAAGCTCTGCAGTGCGCGGCCGGCGGCAATGTGAACGTGGAGATGAACGCGGCCCCCGGCGTGGACCTCACAGTACTGCTGAACAACATGCGGGCCGAGTACGAGGCGCTGGCCGACCAGAACCGCAGGGACGCCGAGGCCTGGTTCAGGGAGAAGGTGAGGCCGGCCGGCGGGGCGCTCGCCAGGCCGGGTGCCGTCCGGGTGCCGCCCAGGTGTAGTCCAGGTAACGCGGCCCG